>CANXYC012236112.1:0-22948 GCA_948193065.1 Aleurites moluccanus
GAAGCATGCCAGAAATGCTTCTCTTGAACCAATCCTTGGCTTCTGCTTTCATTAAATATCCCACAAATTCTATGGCTCTTTTGTCATAAATTCGCAGAATCTGCACTTTCTCTTCAATTTCCTCTAGAAAATCTGTAGGATCCACTTCACCTTTATACTCTGACAGCTTAAGCTTGAGAAACCTCTCAAATGATACATCTTCCACTTGATGTACCACAGGTGGTGGAACTATCAGAGGAATAGGAATTTCTAGAACTTGAACTGGAGGTACCTGTTGCTGCCTTTGCTGAGTAATGAACTCAGCTATCATTGCATGATTCCTCTGCAGCTGATCTAATTGTTGAGCCATATGAGCCACATCCACTGGTGGTACAGGAGGAACCTCATCTCTTTCATTCCCACCCATAGAACCCTCTTCAGAAGGTAGATCTCGCCTAGGACGGCCTCGACCTCGTCCTCTACCACGCCGTGGAGGCATCTCGATACTGGTAAGAAGAACAAACAATATCAGACTCACTACGCATACGTAACGTAGATATATATACCAAAGAAAGACACAATTGAACGAGACACAAATCCTATGCTCTATAGTTATCTTAATCAACACTTATACTAATGCTCATGCATCTCTTTCTATCTTCTAGGTTAAGGATTATAAACCTATAGCTCTAATACCACTTCTGTCACACCCCGACTCCAGTGATGCGACGGTCCTAGGGCAAGGGTAGGCTTAAGGCCACCATAAACCCGTAGAACTCCCATATCCTGGATCTCATACACATTCCATATCTACACCATATATATATGTACATATATATTTGATCATTAAAAACATTCATTTCATAGATTTAAGTTAGAACCATTCATACATTTATGTATATCATTAAAGAATTTCCTCTTGTTCCTTACCGATCAAAAGATACTTCCCACATCACTAAGGAACAAGGGTAACCCATTTATAACGATTTAGTCATCAAAACATTATCATCCCTAATATCCAATTATGAAGCTCTAGAGTATACTCCCAATATATATTATGCCATAATACAATTCAATAAATATACACATATATATCAAAATGATTACAATGAAAGCTTCTTGGAGGAATGAGTCAAGAAACTCTATCTTCTAAATTAGCTCCCTCACGAGCCACACTACCACCTGAAATCCACAGAAGAGGAGTGAGCCTTCAACTCAGTAAGATATGAACATGTAATATAAAAAAAAATCCATCAATCCAAAGGAAAGGTCAATCCAAATAACATGGGTAAGAAAATAACAAATGGTTAGGCTTACAAGAACAGAAGTGCTCACAATCGAATAGCACTATCAAATTACATGGTAGAACTCCAGAGTGCATCAGTAGCCTTGCTACCTATCACAACAGAGTGCATTGGCAGTCCTTGCTACCTTATCACAAATGCATGCGAGGCTAGGCATACACCTAGAGCTCATGGTTCCCTTTAGGTGGAACACTGATAAAAACCCTATCAGCTAGGTTCCTAAAGTAAACAATGGACCAATGAATTTACTCTCATTGGGAAGAGTGTTCTATCCATAGGGTCATATGGTTTCAATCTCATAAGAAACATATTGGTCACAAGACCATCAATATATAATATAAATTCAGTCAAGTTAACAAATGGTTTCATATGAACTTGGTCCAAGGAAGAATGACTAAGCCATTTACATTCATAAAAGGTAATCACATGAAACAAATCATTATTTATTTGAGAATATCGTAGGGATTTCAATGAATAGGCGCATAATACAATGTCATGTATATAAACATTAGGAAGGTTTGAACAATTCATTTCAAAGAAGCAAATTACATATGAAATGTTTATACTTACCTTTACACAGTTTACTCTTGAGTTTCCTTTAATAGCTTGCTCAACAATAATCTCTTCAATTTCCTTGATTTTCTTCTCCTATGAAATTTTCCCAAATATTCAAAATTTGGGTTTTCCTTAATCAATAATACTCAAAATGATTTTTTAACATTTAACCATCTTATAGTTTCTATTTTTAATTCCCAACATCAATTTAGTTCAACTCTTAAAGAAAATTCTGAATTTAATTTCAAAATTACTGTTCATGTTACTATTCATGACAGCCTACAAATTCTGATTTCTCCCACATTAATTACCATTAATAACCTCAAAATGCTTGTAATAAATTCTATATACCCATAATTAACTATTCTAACTACCAAAATTTATTAATCTAACGAGAAAATGATATTAGAAGAAAATTTACTTTATTTCTCCAAAACTGATTTTCTTGAGAAAATCTGCTTGAAACTGAAGATTGATGCCTTAAAATATGATAATCTAGAGATTTAATGCATTAATTTTTGAGTATTATTGTATTAGAAAAAATAAATGGAACTAATCTGAGAAGAACTGAAGAAGAACGAAGAGAAGAAAAAAGAAATCGTGCAAAGGAATTGCTACTAGCATTGGTTAAATAGGCTACTGCCTTAAAATTCCGCTCGCCAGCTCGCCTCGCCAACCCATCTCGGCAATGCCACCTCGTATAAGCTAGCTCACAATTCCCACTTTGCCAATCTGCTCCGGCAATGCAACTTCGCATAAGCCACTTCGCTAATCCTATTCGCATATGCCATCTCGCATATGCTGCCTCGTCAGACTCTCCTCGGGAACTCATCTTCACATATGCCATCTCGCCAACTCTCCTCCGAAATTCCTCTTTGCATATGCCACCTCGGCAATGCCTCTTTGCCAAATTCCTCTTCGCCTAACTCTACTTCGCATATGCCACCTCGGCAATGCCTCTTCGCCACATTCCTCTTCGCCTAACTCCACTTCGTATATGCCTCTTCGCCAAATGCCTCTTCGCTACTTCTCTTGCGCGCATTGCCGGCTCGCAAATGCCACCTCACATTTGCCGGCTCGCAAATACCAGTCTTTGCCGAGCTGAAACCCTTCCTCGATAACTTATATTAAATCAGCTCAAAAATGAGCTATACAAATCCAAACTTCCTGATTCTTTTTGTCACTTAAAATAGATATTCAGGGGTCTAACATATCCAAAACTCAAATAAAAAAGATAACTACACAGACTATGGTGACTCTATAAAATTCACCCTGACTTACTGCCCAAAATTCATCCGAACAAGCCTGAGAAATTTTACTCTCCATTGAGTTATACTTATCTAAATCTCCTGAAATTTCACAAACAACATCAAACACATGAAGGGACATTTTTCATGTTTACACTTTTGGCCCAAACAGCCTCAAGTATTCCCAGAAAATTCAAACATACTCAGATTCCTGCAGAAAATAATGGAATAGACAGGTTCTGGTCAAGAAGACATAACTCTTCACACACATAGAATTTTTCAGAACCATTATACAGAATTAAGATATGCACCTACAACTTTTATGTTTTACACTTTACCAAATTATTCCTTTAAAATCAGGAACTCAGCCTCACAAAACTGCCCTGCAACCAGAAATTTCTGGATTTCCTCAAAATATTTTATATCCTCAATTGATGCAACAACATATAATTAATAAAATAGCCCAAAAATGACAGATATTACACAAAATGAGGTTAATTTTTATGATATGATTCAATAAATATTGGATAATTAGTCTTCCTCTTCAAAACCAGTGTCTTCCAGCTCAAGCTCTTCTTCTAAGCCTATTATTGACTTAGTAGATGATAATGAAAATGACTGTTTTGGTATTCTACCACTAATCAAAAGGTAGATTTTTAAAATTCATTATAAAGGTTTTTCTGCCACTTCATTAAGGTAGAATGTAAAAAAAAAAGTAAAAGAAAATTATTTTTTCTTTTAAATTTTGTATTTCCATTATCTTTGTAAAAATTGTAAGAATCATTTTTACTATCTTTGTATTTGTAAGTTTATTTTTTGCTGACACTACCGTAGTGTATATATATATAAGATGCCTTGTACTGTAGATCTTTTGTTCTTGTCGGCTATTGTAGTGTCGATAGACAATAGCCGACAAGAACAAATATATATAAGATGCCTGTAGATCTTTTGTTCTTGTCGGCTATTGTAGTATCGGTAGACAAAATAGCTACTGTAATATCGACAGAAGATAAAACTTACAGTCTACAAAGTTGGTAAAAATTTTTTTTACCATTTTTACAATGATAATGAAAATATAAAAATTTAAATGATAAAATATTTTCTTTTACTTTTTTTTTTTACATTCTACCTTAATCAGGTGGCAGAAAAACCTTTATAATATAATTTTTGAAAATCTACATTTTGATTAGTGGTAGAATACTCAATTAAACAACATTTTAAACACCTACAGACATTTTTTCATGTTGCCAAGAAAAATGGTCTTGTAGTTTCAAAATCAAAGATTTCACTTTTTCAAACACGTGTTAGGTTTTTAGGTCATTATATAATTCAAGGCACCATAACACCAATCGAGAGATCCCTTGCATTTGCATCTAAGTTTCCTGATAAAATCTTAGATAAAACACAGTTGCAAAGGTTCTTAGAAAGTTTGAATTATGTTTTAGATTTTTATCCAAATATTAACCGTCTAGCAAAACCATTGCATGATAGGTTAAAAAAAATCTAGTATCTTGGTCAGACCAGCATACTAGGATTGTTCAAAAAATTAAACAACAAGTTCTAGAAATCCCATGTTTGCATATAGTTGATCCCTTAGCTCCTAAAATAGTTGAGACTGATGCTTCAGATATAGGATATGGTGGAATCCTGAAACAATTTCAAAATGGGTGGGAATGCATAGTCTAGTTCACATCTACACATTGGAACGATTGTCAAAAGAATTATTCCATAATTAAAAAAGAAATCATTTCAATTGTTTTATGCATTTCAAAATTTCAAAGTGATATTTTGAATCAAAAATTTCTTTTGAGAATTGATTGTAAATCTGCAAAAGAAGTTTTACAAAAGATGTTCAAAATATTGCTTCAAAATAAATTTTTGCCAGATAGCAAGCAATCCTTTCAATATTTGATTTTGAAATTGAGTATATAAAAGGAGAAACAAATTCAATACAAGACTTTCTGACCCGAGAATTTCTTCAAAACAGACCCTAAATGCCAAGAAAATCCAAAGACAAGGGCAAAAGCCCAATTTCAAACAAAGGTGAGGTCTCGAGCCAAATTCAAAAATCTTCAAAACCTTCCTCTGCCCAACCCATCAAATCATGGGCTGACATGCTTGAGGAAGAATAAACTTCCAAACTGGGCCAAATCTCTAAGGATGTCCAAATTCAAAATTGGGTTGAACAGCTCACTCAGAGTCCAAAATTGATTCTGACGCTTCAAAAAGTCCAACATGACCAAACATATCAGGGCTTCTCTTTAAAACCCTCTTTCTCAGGAGAGGACAAAGGTAAATAAATCATTACTATTTCAAAAACTAAGATGGTTTTTCCCTCCAAAACCCCATCTCAAAATCTTTCAAATCCTCCAAATATTTCTAAGATTACTATTTCAAAGAAAAAATAGTTTTTGAAAACAAATGAATATTTGAAGAAAAATCATTTTGAAACTATTTTGCCAATAGAGGATGGATTCTTTATTGAAAATCCCTCAAAAGCATCTTCAAATTTATTTTCAAAAGGATGGTATTTCAAACCATGGGACAAAACAAAACCACAGTCCTATTACCTATCCATTTTGAAAGTAACTGACTTAGCAAAGTTCAAACATTTCAAAAAACACCCAGACCAACCAGACCGATCTTATTCAACCTGCACCATTCAAAACATTCTTCATCCAAAATAATGGAGAAAAGACTTAAACAGATCAAGACCTTTTCCAGCTGACCTCCATTCCATAATTAACCATTATCACCTTTACAACTACTGGGATTACCAACAGGCATGGTTTAATTCTTTTTATGTTCAAAATGAAGGTAGTAGCCATTCTTAGTTATTTTACTTTCACAAAAATTTTCAAACAACATCCCTTCCTTTTTGGTTCATTCAATGGTGGAATTATTTTGGAAACACTCCAGAAACTATGATTCCAGAACTTCAACCTTGCTATGAACTGTTCAAAAAAATCCTTCAAACCTTCAAGCACAGAAAAAAAGTTTCACCCTTTTCTTCTTTTTTGTTTAAAATTCTTTCTGCCCTGGGTAAATATTTGGTATTTCCATTATAATCATACACAGGATGGACAGTGTATCCTTATCAAGAGATTCAAAGTCAAATAGTGGGATTCTTTCAACAACAAAATTTCAAAAAATTCTGTCAAAAACTGACTAGTTAAGAATAATTGCCTTCCGTCCCCTCCTGAAATCACAAATTTCTTGGCACAAAGATCCTTTGGTCTTTCAAAATTAGCCTCTGCTGAGAATAAGGATAATTTTTATGATATGATTCAATAAATGTTGGATAATAAGTCTCCCTCTTCAAAACCAGTGTCTTCTAGCTCAAGCTCTTCTTCTAAACCTATTATTGACTTAGGAGATGACAATGAAGATGACTGCTTTAGTATTCTACCACCAATCAAAAGGTATATTTTCAAAAATTCTATTGTAAAGGTTTTTCTGCCACTTCATTAAGATATAATGTAAAAAAAAATGAGTAAAAGAAAATATTTTATCATTTAAATTTTTGTATTTTCACTATCATTGAAAAAATGGCAAAAATTATTTTTACCAACTCTGTAGAATGTAAGTTTTATCTTCTGCCAATACTACAGTAGCTATTTTATCTGCCGACACTACAGTGCCCGACAAGAACAAAAGATTTACAGTACAAGGCATCTTATTTTCAAAAGAGTCAGGAAAAGCTACAGTCTCCACATTTGAATATTCACTTTGAAATCCAAATCCCGACGGAATTGTCAGAATAAATTACAAAAGGAAAATGTAGCAAAAGCACAATTTAAAGAAAGTTGAAGGACCAAAAGGAAATTTACCAAATGTGACTTACTATATAAGCCACACTTAGCAAATTTTTACCATTTTTGTTCTTGTTCATCCAACAATTTCTCCCATCTTCTCCATTGATTTTTCTTCCATTTTGTTAAGGAAAATTGATGGAAACTTGATTTAAACACAAGATTATCCATCCTCCATTCATTTCCATCCACAGGAATCAAGAAAATTTCAAGAAAAATGGACTTCAATATTTCGGCCATTTCACACATTTGAGGTAAAATATTGTTTTGGTTTTTATGCTTGATTTAGGGTTAATTGATGTTTGTTAGATTGGGTAATTAGTTTAATTACATCAATTGATGCATATAGTATTTTTATCCAATTTTCAAACCCTAAACCTAAGTTGTATGAAGTGATTTTGTGTAATTGAGTTAGTTTGTGTAAATTGAGTATAAAATAAGTCAATTGAAAGTTAATTGATAGTTGAATTGTTGTAGAAAATTCGATTGAGGAAAATTGTTCATTTTGCCTACTTTGAGGAATTTGAAGAATTTGGTGGCAAAGTAATTTTGCTTGGTGATTTGGAGTGTTAGGTGAGTTTAATATGCATTATTTATTATGCCTAAATTGTTAAAATGCAAATTGAAATCCATATGTGAAAAACCTAAAGTGGTCGAACCACTTTAGGGCAAAATTGTCTTGTTTTGTTCATGATTGTTCTATGGCTTTTTCATGCCAAATTGATCCAATTGATAATGTTTATTGAGTTGTATATTATGCCTATGGAATTGCTTACATTGTGTATTATTGTTGATAATTAGGGCAATGTCAATATTGCACCAAAATCATGCCAAAATGTCTATTGAATATTACACATAATGTGTTCGATAAAATGCTTAACCCAAAAATCCATAGGCCAACCATTTGAATGCCATCGTCGCCAACGACAATGGCATGTCAATTGCATCAACTTTTTGGCCATAAATGACTAACTTATGTTTGCTCCTATTGTTGGTTGCTAGACCATTGGTCATTGTATAATCGATCGTTATTGATATCATATTGATTCTATTGCTCATTGAATTGATTGATGATGAGTTATTGATATTGGTGATGCCATTATTGTAAAATGGTATCTATTGATGTGTTATTGTTTCTATTGATTTCGAGGTGATTTGACAAAGCTGCTACCCCAACAAGGTAGTGAGATCATACTGTCGACATTGTGCACAATGTATTGTTATAGTACCCTGAACTAGGAAGGGATGTCCTAGTCATAAGACCTGATCCGTCTTATGTTTATTTATATGAGTGATTTGTACTTAATACATTTCTATGCGTTCTTTGGCTCTATATATGTCATTTCCATCTTATCCATGTGATATATTTCCATTGATGTGATTGTTTACTTACAGTCATATTCTGTACTTGATTCTGTATTACAGAGATTCTGAGCAGATTGATTTATTTATTTCATATGCCTATTGCTTATTGATATTCCATTACCTATTTTATTGGTCGATGCATAATAGATTCATTAAGTATCATATATACTCACCCTCTCACTGTTTATCCTCTCAGGTGCAGAGTATGAGGCAGATATCCTAGCATTTTGACTCTCTGTGGATTCTGGAGTATTATAGTAGTGTAATTATATTAAACACTGAATATTTTTGTATGTTCATATCCTAGCTGCTCCATGGGTTTTGTACGGTATAGTTAGTGTATGAACATATATGTATGGGAATATTGGAGATTAATTAATGATATGACTATGATTATTACAGAAAGATACAGAATAAATGACAGAGTGACAGAATGAATAGTGCTTATATGAGTGTATGATTATAAACTGTTATATGATTGATGATGGGTATAGATGTTTCCGCTGCGATATTGTTATAGTATGAGATTATATTCTAGTGATTGATGGGTTTTATAGGTGTTGGTCGCCTCGGCATCTCCCGCACCCTAGGACCGTCGCATCCCGCCGGATCGAGTCGTGACAGAGGTGGTATCAGAACTCTGTATTTATAGATATCAGAGCACTAGGTTACCGATATCAGAGCTCTGTGTTTACAGATATCAGAGCATAGGTTACAGATGAATACTAACTAAGGACAGTATGGGTAGAGTTAAGGGAACCATGGAGCATAGGAATTCTTATATCGTCTTTTGTTGCATTCGTCAAATGTGTATAAGTATTCAGCGTTTTTGCAATATATTGAGTACGTGTTTTATTTTTCAGACAGTTTTATAGAGATGTCTGACGACAGAGATAGAGATACCAAAGAGGCAAAGGTAGCCTCTGATGAGTCTCTAGTTAGAGAAGTTTCTATTTTTGAGGGACCATCTAGATCCCGACGGACTACAGGGGATACAGAGAAGAGTGATGACCCCTGGAGATTTGAGATGATGAGGGAAATGATGGATTTACGTAAGGAACTGGCAGATTTGAGGCGAGAATGACAGAATGTACCGCACCTCCAGTGCCTGCAACAGTGCCACCCCCTGTTGGTTGCTAGACCATTGGTCATCATATAATCGATCGTTATTGATATCATATTGATTCTATTGCTCATTGAATTGATTAATGATGAGTTATTGATATTGGTGATGCCATTATTGTAAAATGGTATTTATTGATGTGTTATTGTTTCTATTGATTCCAAGGTGATTTGATAGAGCTGCCGCCCCGACAGGATAGTGAGATCATACTGTCGACATTGTGCACAATGTATTGTTATAGTACCCTGAACTAGGAAGGGATTTCCTAGTCATAAGACCTAATCCGTCTTATGTTTATTTATATGAGTGATTTGTACTTGACACATTTCTAAGCGTTCTCTAGCTCTATATCTGTCATTTCCATCTTATCCATGTGATATATTTCCATTGATGTGATTGTTTACTTATAGTCATATTATGTACTTGATTCTGTATTACAGAAATTCTGAGCATATTGATTCATTTATTTCATATGTCTATTGCTTATTGATATTCCATTACCTATTTTATTGGTCGATGCATATTAAATTCACTGAGTATCATATATACTCACCCTCTCACTGCTTACCCTCTTAGGTGCAGAGTAGGAGATAAATATCCCAGTATTTTGACTCTCTATGGATTCTGCAGTAGTGTGCATACAGTGTAATTATTTAATACTGTATTATTTTTATATGTTCATATCCTAGCTGCTCTATGGGTTTTGTACGGTATAGTTAGTGTATGAACATATATATATAGGAATATTGGAGATTAATTAATGATATGACTATGGTTATTATAGAAAGATACAGAATAAATGACAGAGTGACAGAATGAATAGTGTTTATATGAGTGTATGATTATAGACTGTTATGTGATTGATGATGGGTATAGATGTTTTCGCTGCGATATTGTTATAGTATGAGATTGTATTATAGTGATTGATGGGTTCTACGAGTGCCGGTCGCCTCGGCATCTCCCGCACCCTAGGATTATCGTGGCCCGCCGGATCGGGTCGTGACAACCCCCTTCGCCCTCACTTGTTTGGAGATTGAAAAATTGGATGAAAAACTTAAGTTTGAAAATTCTAAAGCTTTTTTGAGAAAAAATTAAAACTAAAAATTTGAAATTAAATTCTAACAATTGAGTTCTTGAATAAACACTCTTTTGAATTGAATTATTTCCTTTTAAAATTAAACTTTGCAATTTCTTTAGATCAAGAAAGAAAGTTTTTTACTAAAACTTTTCTTAAAGAAAATTAGATCTTGATTTATAATTTTAGCATCTTTTCCTTCTTTAACTTCTTATAAAGAGGCATATCAAGAAAATTCTTGATAATATTACTTAAAAATAAAAAGAAAATTAATTTGAATCAAAGCCTTAATTCAAAATAACTTTGGTGACCAAGCAATTTCTTCGAAGCACTCGATGCTCTTAAATCCGAGGTCATCCTATAATCCTCAAGAAGAATAAAAGCATGAGGACAATTTGCAAAGTCTTGGTGTATCCAGATTTGAGTGATTTTATTTTTAAAAGTTTTTTTATTTACAAAATATGAAATAATTGACATAATTATATGAATTGATAACAATTTATATGATCTTTTTTCTTTATAATTATTGTATTTAAATAAATATTAAATTTATTAAGAACTTAGATTATTTAATCTTTCAAGAATCATGTTTAAAGAATAATCAAAGAATTAATATGTAAGAAAACTTATATTGCATAATTTAGGTTATTTTTTGCATGAACACACACATCTTAAGAAAAGCTAATGTTTGAATTTAATAAAAGTTTGAATTTAATTTTTAACGAGTTCAAACATCTAGAAAAATTAAAGATAAAAGATTTTGATAATTGGGGTTGAAGGGTACCAAATTTCTTATCCGAAATTATTAAAGCAGCCAAAAGGCCATAGGAGACAACTCTTAGGTGAGAAGGGTTGCTCAACCATTCCTAGGGCCCTCCAACCCTACAGTAGGGCCATGTGGCTCTTCTTGTTTTTTTTTTTTTTTTATTTTGTGATTTTTCTTGCTTCTTTGATGCTTTTCTTATACAAATATGACACGTATGATGCATATGAATTTATAAAATATAATTTATGGAATTAAATGATGATTTTTATTGTTTTAAAAGTATGCTAGGGTATTAGTACCAATTTAAATCTATTTTGCATATTCACTGTCATGTTGCTTCTTTATGTCTTAAACTTGAAATTTGGTATGCTTAGCATTATGTAATGACAATAGCATGTGTAGACATTTATAAAATGACTTTAAAATGAATAACATGGGATGATTAGTTGCTAACATAAATGAATTAGTTTGGTAAATAAAATGTTTTGGCTTAAATATATAGGATTCGACATGCATCTTATATTAAAACTATTTTTAGCATAAATGGCTTGAATCTAAATAATAAAAAATGCAATGGTATGATGGAATAGCTACTAATTTTCAATAAATACTTTGAATAATGGTATGAATATATGATTTAAGCATGATCACTAAAATAAACAAAGAAAAACATAGTTGAAAGAAAGATAACTTGGTTGCTATATAAATCATAATATGATTGCAGGTTAGCATGTCATTATTAGGTTAGATTATTGAAATGATTTAATTTAAAAATAATTATGCATACGAGTAATTATTTTTTATTTTTTTACCACATCTAAATAAATCCAAAGAATTAAAATGGTTAATTTGAATTAAAATGGTTAGTTTGAATCTTTGAATCTTACATATACAAACATGAATCTTTGTATAAATAAACGAAGCATGATTGTTTTGCAAAGTATATATATTGTGTTTGCATTTTTTTTATATGAACTCACCATACAAGAATGCAATGGTTAAATAAATAATATGAGGCCTATAAGGTCCACGCATGAATAACAATAAATGGGCCCATATGCAATAAGGCCCAAGAGCAAGTTTATGGCTTTAAAAGCCTTGTTAATAATTTAGTTGCACAAATTCATTTCTCTTTTCCTTTTTTTATTTTAGGATATTAGATGTATGAACATATGAATTGTGCAATATATTTAATAGGTTGTTAAAAACTTCATTTATCCTTCTATTTCTTTAGGGTTAGTTTGATTTATCAAATATGTAAAGAATATGATTATTTTATATGATCTTTTTAAGAATATTCATGTGAGATTGTACAATTAATTATATATTGTATAATTCTTTCCAAAGAGATTGGATTTTAACTAAGACCACTTGTGACTCCTCTAATATTTCTTGAAAATTATGCTTGGTATAGTTTTTGATACAGTTAATCATTTGCCATAATAGAACTTACATTTATGCCTTATGCATTGTGAAATTTTGGGTTGACGCACATTTGAATTGATTAATTAGTGTAGCTAAATATGGAGGCTGGCCAATGGCCAGGCAAACTGGGTGCCTAACACCTTTCCCAATCCGTACCTGGTTTCCTTACTGGATCTCTAAATAAGGTAGCTTGATACTTAGCTAGGAATAAAATCGCCACTCATTTTCTAGAGGAAGAAAATGCACTGAATTTGTTATCTCGGTTACATCTTAAACTAAATGGCGACTCCTTTCTTCGGTTTGGTTATTCATTGCCGCTTTCCTTTAAGATAGAATCCGGACTGTCGCCATAAAAGACACCACACTTAGAATCCGGACTGTCGCCAGAAAAGACACCACACTTATGCTCTCTCATCCTTTCAAATGACTTGCATAGATCGAAAAAGTTTTGATCTTTCTACTAAGACTGAATAACCACATCATCGACATTTACTACCATTAACTTAACAATCATGCCATTGAAGATGGTTTTCATCACTTTTTGATTTATGGCTCCAGCATTCTTAAGACCAAATGGTATCACTGCCCATTTATATGTTTCGATTGGCCCAAGGCATATAAAAGATGTCTTACTCACATCTGCCTCAGGTATCTTGATTTGATTATACCGCAAATGTCCATCCATGAAACTAATTACATAATTGCAAGCTGTTGCATCAATAATCATGTTTGAGGTAGGCATTAGTTATTCATCCTTCGTGGTAGCCGAATTGAGATTTATGAAATCCATACATGTTCTCAACTTATCATTTTTTTTTCATCACTATGATGATGTTAGATAACCATTTCATATATATGGCTGTTTTTTAAAACCCTACATCGAAGAGCCTTTTAATCTCCTTCCAAACTAGTTCTTCAACTTCTTTCAACATTCTTCTCATAGGTTGTTTAAACAACCTGAAAATCTAGCTTAATTGGTAATTGATACTATAAGAACCTAGTCAAAACCTAGCATCTCATCATAATCCAAGTGAAGCAATCTTTGAACTCCCTTAATAAGGCAATAAGCTTGGCCTTAAATTTAGGATTTAACTGGGCATTAATGAATAATGGTCGAATAATCTCCTCAGTACCCATATTAATCTCTTTCAAAGGAAATTACACTTATGTGGGTTCGTCTTGAAGCTTAGGAGATGCCATTCTTAAATATTTCTACTGTAGTTGGGCTGAAGGATTACATTTTTCATGTTTGTAGATGCATTTGGCCATGAATATATTGTGTTCTCGAATATGATCCATAATCTTATTCCAACATTCTTTATGCAATGGGGACTTGGCCATTAAGTGCTACTAGAAGATGATGCTTAGTTGAATAGACGAATAGGGAAGGTCATAACAAATTTTTGGCCAAAATTCTTAACTGATCTAAAGATGTCCCCTTAGAATTCTTTACTTTCCATTCTCCGAGACAAACTTGGTTACATTAGTCTAAAGTTCACAAAACACATCATCTTCCATGTGGACTTCTTTCAAAAAAGGATCCAAAACAACATGAACAATCTCAAAACACCCCTTCCTGAACAAGATCAATATTTGATACATGAAGGATTGAATTCATCCATTGGAGTGTATCCAGTCTCAACATAGCAAAATGTTATAATTGCTTTGATGTCCATCACAAAAGTTCCTTCAGGCCTATCTCCCAACCAACCTTTATTTTTATTGGAGCAAATCCTTTTGCCATTATTTCTCCTCCTCTGAAATCAATCATAAAAATATCGATGCTCTTGAGATCTTCCTTGTTAAGGTCGAGCTTTTCAACATTCGCAAACGTAAGATGTTCACCCCTACACCATTATCAACCAACACTTTATTGACTACTACCCCATTAGTTTTGGCTTTGATGTAAAAAAACCAAATATGATTAGTTAGGTTAGTTAGTGGTTCCTCAATTAGAAAAAATTGTTGAAACTCTACTTCATCTTCGCCTATTGGTTCGGCTTCTAAAACATCCCCATCTAAGGTGGATTGTTGTCTAGGCTTAGGTAGAAAGTCGTTAGGCAAATAACATACCATATTGATACTTGCCCTCTAGTTGGCTACAACTTTCTCTTCAATTACTTCTTGCCTCAGTTCTCTAATTGACTTATACTCTAATTTTGGTTTAAGCACCTAGACCCTTATTCTTTTAGTGCCCAAACCTAAACCTTCCACCTCATAGGACTTAGGTTGGTCCATGGGCTGATAAAGTTTGGCTCTGAGTGTGACCATCTTAGTCTCATCCTCTTAAAACCGAACTTTTGCTTCAATAGCCTTTTACTTATCGTAAACTTTTACCCTTTTCGCAATCTTTGCAATTATCGTAGCTTATTCCACCCTTGCAACCTACTTTTACCTCTGTAGCCTTTTCTTCTATGTCTTTGTAAGAATCAATATTTGAATGATTGAGGTCAAGCCTATTAAAGATATTTGTTCTATCGGGAGAATGAACTTCCCATCGCTCTGTATACAGAGGCCTTAGTTTAAGGGTGTTAGGTTCTCTTGGCCGAGTTATCTTTTAATCACTCTGGCTCGCACTACCTAACTACTTTTTTGCTTTTAGTAGTTAGTAATTCAAGTTATGGACTTGCTAGCCTCATTTCATACTTATGTTGACTTAAAGGTTTTCTCGGTCTCTCCATTAACAAATGCCTTCATTCTCTTTTCTGTACTGGTCTAGCATCTTAAAGCTTTATGGGGAAGTCCTTGCTCTTATTGGGCTCCTTTCGCTTTGGTATCACCTGAAACTTAAAATTACAAGATGGACAAACTAAATAAGTGCTAATATTACTAAGTTTAGGCTGACTGACTTTCTAAATTTCATACCAATTGAACATTTTGTTGTTCGATCTCTCCCGTAAGCTTCTTCCTTTCTGTTTTTTATTGCAAGTCCACTTTTTCTTTAGGTCGAAATATAAGGTTTAGCTGTAAGTATGCTACTCCTAGTATCTTGATGCCCTTTATGCATTAATATCGGTCATCTTGACTATGACCTTTAGGAATGGATTAGTCTTCACCAATCGTGGCTTCCCCTTACTTGGGAAAGCTAGCATTCTTTCTTAGATAGCCTTATGGGTGATATTCCCAAAGACTATGCAATTATTAGTGTGCTGTCTGAAAGAGTTATGCCATTTGTGGTAATCATACTTTGCCTGCTTTTCCACTAATGGAATTATATGTCGAACCAACAGAGCAATCTAGCTGTCTTTTAGTAGACAATCAAATATTTCATCAACCTTATTCAAGTCGACGAAATATTCCCTAGCAATTTCTTTCGAATTAAGCTTAGTTACCTTTTTCTTAAATGATGATGGTTTGCTCAAAGTCGAGCGTTCATAAAGAGCATTGATTTTTAGTGCAGTCAGGCAAATTTCTTCATCTAAATCAAAAACTTCATCTTAGTCAATGATTGAAATCTCTAATCGATCTTGGTAATATGTTTCCCTGGACGAAGTCTTCATTTGATCTTTCTTTTTAGGTAACCTCTCATACCTATTAAATCAGTCTAAGAGGTCATAAAAATCCCTAAATTTGTGACCTTCAAAATGTTCTCTGATGGTGATGTTCATACCACTGAATGTGATGTTAACTAGCTCGACTTTTGAAATATTTACATTTCAATACGGTTTAACCTTTCTGAACCAAGCCATAAACTTCTTTGCCGACTCATCTAGCATTTGAGCAGTTATTGCCACTTCGACCAATGTGGTTATAAAGGGAGTTTTGTAAAACTTAGTGTGAAATTATTCTCCCATTTGAGCCCGGGTTGTTATTGAGTCTAGTTAGAGATTTGAGTAAAGGTCGAACAGGTGAAAGAATTATCAAATAACCGAAGTTTAAGGAAATTTTTGGTTGAAGCTTCCCCATACTACATAGTAAACCTGAATATATGCTCAACAGTGCTCGAGTTATCTTCCTTAGAAAATAAAATAAACTCAGGGATTTTATAACCTCTAGAAAATGGATATACTCGATCAATCTAGTTAGTATATGGCATCCTATATACTGGCTGAGCATTATCTTTGAAATCTACCCCCATTCTTTTTAAGGCTAGAATAAGATCATTATCTATGAGTTGAGGATTTCTATATTCATCCTTATTTCCTTCCCAGTTGTCTCTATCACATTGTTCATCGTAATTAGGTCAATAGTTCGGCCTCTGGTCATTTTTTCGATAATACCTAAGGTCATAATCTCTTTTGTTATCATACACATTATTTTGATAAATATTATTATAATGCTGATGATTATTACTTTGATTAACCCGACCAATAATAGGTAGGCCCTTTGAGGTTGTCCTTCGACTCATTTTCTGTCAGCTCGACAAAGTAAGTTTGCCTCATTGTACCTTAGCTCATCCCTCTAATTGTTAGGGACATTCCTTCTGAATTGGTCAAAAGTTCCTCCCGTCGACCATATTATTGTTTTTCCCTTCCATAAACTTAATGAAACAGGTCAAGGTCGTTGTGAACCTATCAAGGATTCGACCAATAAATCATTACACAATATGATTTTCATATTCTATTGGCCTCATGACAACATCAATTTGCTCTACTATCCTCAAATACAAGTCATTGTTCTCTCATGTGTCACGACCCAACTTGGGAGCCGAGACGGTCTTAGGGTACGGGTGTTGCCTAAGCTACCAGTACCACGAAGAACCTAAATAACTGTACTATATGGCATGCAATTCATGTAATCAGCTTAAATAGCTTAAAAATGTTGTAGAAATTTCAACAATATCTCCTCTATAATATGACTATGCCCAGCTGTATAACATACAATAAACACTTCCAATATACTTCAACATCTATACTCAAATCAATGATCCCTCTGGATCTCCAATATCAACTCAATATTTATATCTGTATATCAAATCATTTCCATTCATAGCATAACATATATATATATCCATAGTATAACTTATATGCAAATCTATAAAGATGCAAACACACATATATACATGCCCTTTCTTAGTTTACAGTACCATGGAACCCCTATACTGTACAAATATTTACATATACTTTAGGGACTGGAATTTACAAGTCACAAGTATCAAAATTCCAAGGCAAGGATAGGAGGTGCCAATGGAATACAAGCCTCACTGCAGACCTGAAAATGATAACCACTGAAGGGGGTGAGTAGAAAAACACTTAGTGAATCCATATGTATAAAAATGCAATAGATGTTCATAATACCATGGTTGCTCATGTATGGCTTGTAGAATCAAATAATATAGCAAATAAATAGTAATATAAGTATCTGTATAAGTATCCATATATGTATCCATATAAGTATATGTATCAATATTCATATAAGAATCCATATAAGTATCCAGATACATATCCATATAAGTATCTAGATACATATCTATATAATATTCATGTAATTATTCATATAAGAATTCATGTAAGTATCCAGATACATATCCATATAAGTATCTAGATACATATCCATATAATATTTATATAAATATTCATATAAGTATTCATATATGATAACAAGTGAAGAAATATCAAGTATCCAATGAACGAGTCAACGCACATATGATATAACAGGTTTGGGTCAAATGAAAAGAACAATTATACTGATATAGCATAATCATGCTTAATACTGTAACTCCAGCACCATTTGTGCTTTATCCACCATACGTAAGAGTGATCGGCTCTTACGGCTAGAGTACGTCCTCCCCCTCTAGCTGAGGCCATGTAAAAACCAGTGTGCACACGGTCGATGGATTTACCCGCCACACCATCGGGGCAGCCTTGTTATAATACCATATGGGTGTGTCTCCATATATCAATATAAATAGCATAAATATAACTTATATAGATGTAGAACAATCATATATATATGTATATATATATATATAATGAAGAATAGAACAAATTTGGGTATTATAAAAAGAAAAGCCCGGCAGGGCCCAGTTGCGCTGCCACAACTGACACTCGCCGTTACGGGTCCGTTTTGGGATTTTTGTGTAGTTTCTTATTAAGTATGCTACTAAAGGATTTAGGAGGACCATGAGGTACCGCTTTAAAGCTTAGGTCAAGACTAGAAGATTGGGCCAAGTGGTGGCCCAATTGGCTTTCTGGATTTCATTTTATAGACAGACAAAATTTAAGTTATTTTAGGTCGTTTCGGCGGGTTTATTTACGAGCCAATATGCACTTTAGGTACTGTGATATAACAAATGCTGGTTTATCAGTCCAAATGACTTTTTATATGATATATGATGCAAATCATGCATGATTATACATAAGGACTCACCTTAATCACAATTGAACCACTTTGTCCCCCAATCCACTGTTCGACCCCTAATCGGCCCGCCGCTCGACACTCCGAACTGGAGTATTTGACGGTTCACCTATTTTCACATATAATACTCCGGTAAGATGTAAAAACATCACAAAACACATTATTCACATAAAAACACATCAAACATACACTGTATGCACTATCAACCTCACACTGCACAATATATGCATTTTCCAATCTTACCTTATTAATCACATTAGCCTAGTACCTTTAACTAACATGTAAACCTATATATTTCCATATTTAAACCTTAATCATCTTTTACATATTTAAACCTATACATTTTCATTACTTTCATCACTTAATCATATTCAAATCTTACCTTATTAATCACATTAGCCTAGTACCTTAAACTAACAAAGTTAATATTGTTCCACCTAACTGGAAATCATTCCATTCATCCATTTTTCAACACCAATCTATCAAATAACATACATATGCATCAAATGTATAACGTTCATCCATTTAAACCTATCAAACATCAAAGCACAAATCCACTATTCCTGCTTCATCTTTTTGGCCAAAGTACAAATCCATTCAAATGGATTCCTTTCCATCATTTAACCATTAATTCATTACATACACATCAAATATACACCATTCCATCATTTAAACCTATAAAACAACAAACATCAAATCATCATTCCTTCATCATCACATTCGGCCACTTTGAAATTCATCTAAATAAATTTGTTTCAATCATTCAACCACTAATTCATGTTATACACATCAAATAAACATCATTTGAACCAAAAAAATCCATCAAAATAATACTTTGATTCAAAGTTCTTCCTATTAGGGTTTCCATTCAACTTTTTAAATTCCATCCATCTAAAATATGTTTTGATTACTAATAAACGTCAAAGAACATCTTATGAACATATTTGAATCAAAAGAACTTCAAAATCAATAACTTACCAAAAATTCTTCAAAATCTTCAAAGGATTGATTTGTTACTTTTTCTTGTTTTTCCTTTGAATCTATGGATATAATTGTGTTTAGAATGATGGAATTAACATGTTTCCATCAAAAAATGAAAGAAAACAATAACCTAAGGTGAAGATCAATGGTGGTCGAACCATACAAATGGAGGAGAGAGAAAGTGTGTTTGGTAAAATGATGAAGATGATGAAGAACAATGAAGGGGTGGGAAAAATCTATGTAAAAATCAAATGGTTCAATCCTATGTTTTAGGTTTATGATACATAGGTGAAACCTAGCTATCCAACCATCCATTTCTTCATCTTTTCATCCAATGGTTAGATTTTAATAAGCCTAAATTGATACCATAGGCTTTCATTCACTATATAAGTCCATATTGCAAAAGGAAAAGACCAAAATATCCTTAGTTCAAATGAAGCTCCTCAATCGAGCAGCTTGCCGAGAATTATTTTCTACCGTGTTTAATTCTCCAACAATTATTCAAATAAACTTAATAATATCATTTTCATGTCCTAATATTCTTTTCTACCTTCAAATATGCTATTTATTCCATAAAAACTCGAAGGGGTGCGAAATGACCATTTTGCCCCCAGTTCATCAAAAACTCAAAATTTCCCTATTTTGTCCTAACAGCCTTTAAACCACTTTAACTCATATAATACATCATAAAACATGCACATATATTCAATTCAAGCATATTCATACAAGAATACACAACTTTCAAATCAAGAAAAAATTTCCCCCTAGTTGCCCCTTTATGGTTCAGGTTCTAAGTTATAGGTAAGGTGTTACACCAAACCACTCTTCCCCACTTCTTCTTCAATTTCTTCATCATTTCTTCACTAAATTCCATAGAAAATTTATAGAAAAGTTGAGTTTGATTAGTGTTTTATCATTTGCCACCATTAATTTACAAGAAGGAGCAAAGGAATTCAAGGATATTTGGAAGGAAGATTTCAGCTAGAATTCCAACTTGAGGTTAGAATGTGTTTTGTTTCAATTTATGGTTTAATTATATGTTATTTAGGTTGAACTTGATGGGTTTGGTGGTTAATTGCATCAATTGATGCTAATTGATAGAAATGCCTAAATTACTTAGCTTATTTGAAGTTGTAAGAAAGGTTTTGATGATTTAATGTTATATTTTGTTAATTGATGTTAGAATTAGTCAATCGGATGTGAAAAGGCAACTAACTAATTGATGGATTGTTTGATGTAGAATTGAAGTTTTGACATACGTGTGCTATTTGGCTTCATTGGAGAATTTGGGTGAAAAACTTATTTCCAAAGCAATTTGAAGCATTAGGTGAGTCTATTATGCATCCTTTAACATGTCTATTGTGTTGAAATTGGAATTTGAAACCTATCTTGGAAATGTCACTTTGGCCGAAACCCTATTACTATTCACTTACCTTGTATTTTGCTTGTTTTCTTCATGATTTCCATAGCCAATTTGACTTCATTTGATAATGTTTAATATTGTTTCCTTGTTGCCTATGTCATTGTTGATAATGTAGCTTGATGTTGGTTGAATTGGGCAAGTCAATTTTGTACCCTAACCTAACCTATTGGCTTGCCATTGTATGCCCACCATGTGTTTGATGAAATGCCTAGTTCATTTGCCTTTGGCCTATTGCTTTGTATTCCATAGGCCTACCATTTGAATGCCATTGTCGTCAGCGACGTTGTTATTCCAATTGGCCTGTCGATTTTCTTTGCCGAACCAACCTTTGTTCCATACCTTTGTTGTTTACCATAACCTTTATGTCACACCCCAACTCTAGTGGTGCGACGGTCCTAGGGCAAGGGTAGGCTTAAAGGCCACCATAAACCCGTAGAACTCCCTTATCTTAAATCTCATATACATTCACATCAAATATAATGTCATGCTATTTCATCTTCATAATTTATTCCAGCATAATTAATTTCTTTACTATATCATTTCATAAATAATATTCTCTTATTCCTTACTGATCAAAAGATGCATCTCACATCACTAAGGAACAAGATTTCCCATAAGATATCAATTCATACATCAAAATATTACCATCCTTTAATGACTAACTACGGAGCTCTAGAGTATACTTCCATTACATATTGTGTCATAATACCATTCAACGAATATACATAATTATATATATATATATATATATCAAAAGAATTACAATGGAAGCTTCTTGGAATGAAAAAGTCAAGAAGCTTGATCTCCTCTGCTAGCTCCCTCACGAGCTATACTATCACCTGAAATCTACAGAAGAGGAGTGAGCCTTCAACTCAGTAAGATTCATTATATAATAAGAATGAAATATCAAATCAAGGTCAATGAACAAATAGTTATACATATAGGCATGAAGGAAGTCATAGGCTTTTACTTGAAAGAAATGTAGTTCTTATAATAATTTGGCTATATCAAAACATGTCAAGTTCAAATCATGGTTCATCTTTAAAACATAAAATGCCCACAAGGAATGGCATTACCAAATATCATCTGGAAGAACTAATCACATATCAGAGCATACGCATCGGTAGCCTTGCTACCTCAACGTGCACACATGCTTGGCCAAGCATGCGCCTAGAGCTCCTGGTCCCCTCTAGGTAGAACACTGGTACAGAACTCTACCAGCTGAGTTCCCAAAGTGCACAATGGACCAATGAATTTACTCTCATTGGGAAGAGCATTCTATCCATGGGTCATGGGTTTCAATCTCACAGAAGCATATTGGTCACAAGACCATCATCATATAACATTATTCAAGTCGGTTTTAATTAAATAATAAGCATATGATCTTGATCCAAGAAATTTTTTTTTTTATCAAGTCATTTATTATATATATATCTATACAATTATATATATGATACATTCAGCCCAACCATGAACCATAAGTTGAAGCCCACTCAAGAAGCCACCAAGTTGATAACCCACCTTGGAATTGGACTCACACTCATTCAAGCCCATGATGGGCTGGCCACATAGTCCAATCATCTTTATTTATTTTGT
>CANXYC012236468.1:0-11382 GCA_948193065.1 Aleurites moluccanus
TTTATCTTGCTTAAGCTATTTTAAGCTTATTTGTGTATGCATGCCATATAGTTTATTTTAATGGGTTCTTCGTGGTATTGGTAGCAATAGCATCACCCGTACCCTAGGACCGTCATGGCTCCTAAGTTGGGCTGTGACAATACTGTAGGCAATGTGCACATTAACTTTACGTGATACCCTAGCTGGGAAGGGTTAACAGTCCTAGCAATAAGACCTAAGCAGTCTTATATTTATTGATATGTTATTGACATATGATATATGAGTTTCATGGCCCTTTATCTGTCTTATCTATCTTATCTACGTGACATGAGTTCCATTGACTTGTTCAATGATTCATACAACCTTTTTTTGTATTATGATTCTTTATTTAGATATTGATGAGTAGATTAATATTTATTGATTATCTGCTTATTTTTTTTATTGATATCATAACCATTTAACTATAGTAGATGAATATTAGATTCACTATGTATGCAATACTCATTCCTTTCATTTGTTTCCTTTTCCAGGTGCAGAGTAGAGGCAGATTCCTGACTTTTGTTTCTCAGAGAAATTATGTAGTCTTGTATTGATAGTGTAGTTAATTTAACACTGTACTTTGTATATGTATAGTTGCTCCATAGGTATTTGTATAAATGGCATAGATAGACTGTATTTATGAATGTATAGCATAATGTAGAGTATAAATGTGAATGTGGTTTATGATGATGATATTTATAATTAAATTATAGAATGATTACAGTGTATGAGAATGGATAATGATTGCATGAGTAAAGATAATGATATGAATAGAATATGATTGAATAGTATATGATTGTATAGATGTGATACTGGGTTCTATGAGTGCTGGTCGCCTCTGGCATCTCCCCCATCCTAGGACCGCCACATTCTAAAATCGGGAGGTGACAATTGAGATCTCGATATTTCCTTTCTCTCATCCTTGCTAACCTGTAGATATCCTTCTCACCTTCCTTCATTCCAAGTTTCTCATACACCTTCTCAAAAGGTTGTGCTCTCGCCTGGCTCAATGCCTTTTTTGCAATTTTTTTTTTTTGCTTTCTTGTAATGCTCATAAGCCTCTCTATTATCACATTTTGGTAGTCCCTTGTACTTTTACTCTTTACTACCTTTTGTACTTCCTCACTCCACCACTACCTCTCCTTCGAGGGAGGGCTATGTCCTTTAGACTCTCCTAATACTTTTCTAGCTATTTCCCTGATCCTTGAAGCCATTATATCCCTGATCCTTGTAGTTTTTGAGATAGAAGGCACGGAGGGGAGTGTCGGTGACAGATAGGTGCCTGCCTGAAATGTGGGCAACATGGACATTTTATCAGCAGATGTCCTTTGTGGGGTGATCAGTAGCCATCTGCTATAGTTTCTCATCTTACTATTCAGATGAGTCAGAATGTTGTCAGAGAGGCTCCTGGTAGAGGCAGAGGACAGGCAACAAGCAACAGTTAGGCCCCAACAGGCAGAGGACAGGGTTGAGTTTTTACAGTGAACACTTTGGAGGCACAAAGATCGGATAATGTGGTTACAGGTACTATTTTAATACAGAATGAGATTGCTAATGCATTGTTTGACTCAGGTGTTACCCACTCATTTGTTACACCCCAGTTTGCACCTAAGTTGAATAAAGAGAGACAGTTGTTGAGAGTGCCTCTACAGATAGCTACACCTATGGGGAAGAGTATAGAAGTGGATTATTATTACCCTGATTGTGTGATTGAGATTGATGACAATATTTTGCATGCTAATTTGATTGAACTGCCTATGTTAGAGCGTGATGTGATCCTTGGTATAGATTAGCTAATGACACATCGAGCAGTTATTAATTGTTATAAGAAGAGGATTAAATTCTAGCCTGAGGGACAACTAGAATTTGAATTCCTGGGTGATCTATAGGAGTTCAGAATAAGTTTTGTTTCTGCTATCCAGGCTAGAAGGATGATAGGGAAAGGTTGTTCAGCATACCTAGCTCATGTGATTGATGTGCAGAAGATTTCTGTAGATATTGATTAGATACCAATAGCTTGCGAATTCTTTGATGTCTTCCCTGAAGAATTGCTAGTATTACCCCTAGATAGGGAGATAGAGTTTGAGATTGAAGTGTATTCAGGCACCGATCCGATATCCATTCCTCCATACAGAATGGCACTAGCAGAATTGAAAGAGTTAAATGTACAGTTATAGGAGTTATTGGATAGAGGATTTATTTGACCGAGAAGTTCTCCATAGGGTGCTCTAGTGTTGTTTGTGAAAAAGAAGGATGGCTCTCTGAGGATGTGTATTGATTATAGGCAGCTGAATAAGGTGACAGTGAAGAATAGATATTCGTTGCCACGGATTGATGATCTATTTGATCAGTTGCAGGGTGCCATTCATTTCTCTAAGATTGATTTGAGATCTTGGTATCACCAATTAAGAATCAAGAAGGGTGATGTACCCAAGACTGCCTTCAAGACCCGATATGGACATTATGAGTTTTTGGTATTGCCATTCGGGTTAACTAATGCACCCACTGTATTTATGGATTTAATGAACATGATGTTTAAGCCATTCTTCGATATGTTTATTATAGTGTTCATTGATGATATTCTTATCTATTCCAGGAGTGAGGAGGAGCATTCAGAGCATCTGAGGATTGTATTACAGACACTTCAAGAGCATCAGTTGTATGCTAAATTGTCCAAATGTCAATTCTGGCTAACATAAGCGTGTTTCCTTGGTCACGTGATTTTTAAGGATGGTATTATGGTAGATCCTCATAAGGTTGAAGTAGTTGCAAATTGGCCTCAGCCTTCTAGTATTTCAGAGATCTGTAGTTTCCTTGGTATGGCAGGATACTACAGAAAATTTGTGAAGGATTTCTCCATAATTACTGCTCTGTTGACTAAGCTAACTCGGAAACAGAAGAGATATCTATGGACTGATGAGTGTGAGAGTAGTTTTCAGACTTTGAAGTCTTGCCTCATGAGTGCTCCACTGTTAGCATATCCATCAGATGATGAGAAGTTTACAGTGTACTGTGATGCTTCTCGAATTGGATTGGGGTGTGTTTTGACGTAGCTTTGGAGAGTGATTGCCTATGCTTCTCGATAATTAAAGAAGCATGAGGTGAACTATCCGACACATGATTTAGAGATGGCAACAGTAGTGTTTACACTGAAGATATGAAGGCACTATTTATCTGGGTCTAAATGCGAGATATATACTGATCATAAGAGTTTGTAGTATATAGTTCAGCAGAAGGATTTGAATCTCCGACAGCATAGATGGGTTGAGTTGCTTAAGAATTATGATTGTGAAATTCTTTACCATCCGGGCAAAGCTAATGTAGTAGCGGATGCTCTAAGCCAGAAGTCTATGGGTAGTCTAGCTCACATCTCAGTTCTCAGGAGACTATTGATCCGTGAGATGAAGGAGTTAGTTGATATGGGTATAGAGTTGGATTTGGGATCCCAGGATCTAAACCAGGCTCTGATAGCCCAATTTTGAGTTAAATTACTATTGATTGATGATATTAAGGTGGCACAGGATAGGGATCCATACCTACTGAAGCTGAAGGGTGATGTTCTAAATGGTAAAGTAGCATAGTTCACAGTAGAGAATGATGTACTGAAGTGTGGGAAACGGATATATGTACCCGATATTGATGGTCTATAAGATCAGATTATGAGAGAGGCTCACTATTCATCATATAGTGTACATCCAAGAATTACCAAGATACACCATGATCTGAAGGATGTTTATTGGTGGCGTGGTATAAAACTAGATGTAGCTCAATTTGTTTCTACGTACTTAGCCTGTTAGCAGGTTAAGTTTGAGCATCAAAAGCCGTCTAGCTTGCTTTAGGAAATTGAGTTGCCATAGTAGATATGGGAACAAATTACTATGGATTTTGTAGTCGGTTTACCGAGGACTACATGGGGTTATGACTCCATATAGGTTATTATAGATTGATTGACTAAGTCTGCTCATTTCCTAGAAGTGAAGACTAGTTACTTTGCAACTCAGTATGCATAATTGTATACGGACAAGATTGTACGGCTTCATGGAGTGCCAGTGATGATAAATTTGATAGGGCTATGTAGTTTACTTCTCAATTTTGGCAGAAGTTCCAGGAGGCTATGGGAACCCAGTTACAGTTTAGTACAACTTTCCATCCACAGACCGATGGACAGCTAGAGAGGACTATCCAGACTTTTGAGGATATGTTGAGATTATGTGTTCTAGATTTTAAAGGTAACTGGGATCAGTATTTGCCACTGATTGAATTCTCCTACAACAACAGTTACCATTCTTTTATCGGAATGGCTCCTTATGAAGCACTGTATGGTAGGAAATGCAGATCTCCAGTAAGTTGGGTAGAACCAGGGGAGAAATAGTTAAAGGGACCATAATTGATTAAGGAGATGATGGAAAAGGTGTCTATCATTAAGGAACGGATGAAGACCGCTTTCAGCAGACAGAAGAGTTGTGCCGATCCAAAATAGAAGGATGTTCATTTTGCAGTTGGTGACCATGTCTTTCTTAAAATCTCACCAATGAGAGGTGTTATGATATTTGGGAAAAAAAGGAAGTTGTCACCAAGATTTGTAGGCCCATTTGAGATACTCGAGAAAATTGGCAATGTGGCTTATAGATTGGCTCTTCCACCAAATTTGAGCCATATTCATCCGGTGTTCCATATTTCTATGCTGAGGAAATATATATTTGATCCATCGCATGTATTGGAGGTACATGATATTAGGGTTAATGAAGACTTGTCATTTGAGAAGCTACAGTGGAGATTGTAGATCAACAAGTCAGACAACTGAGAAGCAAATAAATCCCGATGGTTGAAGTGCTATGGAGGAATCAGTCGATAGAGGAGTGCACATGGAAAAGTGAGTAGGAAATGAAGAACAAGTATCCATTCTTGTTCTAACATTGAGGTATGTGTGCATTTTAAATTCAATGACGAATTTATTTGAAGGAGGGTAGAATGTAATATCCTAGAAAAGTCTACCTTAATTGAATGCTTTTATTCTCAGTATTTGGTTTGAAATCATTGAAATAACTAAAAATAATTTTAAAGACTTAGTTAGAATGCAAACGAAATACTTTTCTGGAAGATGTCGGTGTCGATAATGCTGTCGAGAAAATAGCAGTCCGGTCGACATATGAATTTCTGATTCTGACTAAGGGGTAAAGAATCATATATATGTATGTGTAATAATGGTAAAGAGAAAGAGGTGAAAAATATTTAGAAACACTGAAAAAGTAAGTGATAGAAAAATCATAAATAAATAGAACTTCGGGGATATAGTGAAAATTGGACTGTCTAAATATTAGAACGACTCTCAAACTATTTTTATAATAAAGTATAAATAAAAATAAGATATTTGAATCTTCACTTTGAAATCCAAATCCTAACAGAATCGTTAGAATAAATTACAGAAGAAAATGTGGCAAAAGTATAATTAAAAAAAAAGTTTAAGGATCAAAATATAATTTGCCAATTTTAACTTACTATATAAGCATGTCTTATGAAATTTTTGGCCATTTTCTTCTTCTTCCACCATTGTTGGCCAAAACTCCTTCTCCATTTTTCTCCACCAAATTTCTTGAAAAATCAAAGAGAAAACCTAAAGGAAACTTGAATCAAACCATTGATTCTTTGATTTCCATCATTAGTTTGCTTGGAAAATTAAGAAATTTTAAGAATGGAAGGCTATCAAATTTCATCCAAATCTTTAATTTGAGGTAATGATGTGATTTTCTTATTTTTATGGTTGATTTAGGTATTATAGATGTTAATTATATTGGGTAATATGTTTAACTGCATCAATTGATATATATAATATTTTTTCTCAATTTTTCAAATCCTAACCTAGGTTGTATGAACTAGCTTAGTGATTTTGAGTTAGTTTATATTAATTGAGCTTAGAATAAGTTAATTGGAAGCTAATGGATAGATTATTTGTGGTTGGTTTGATGTAGATAATCAAAGTGAGGAAGTGTTACGACCCACTTTTGGGCCGCGACAGTCCTACGGTACGGGTAGACTTAAGTTCACCGGAAACCCATAGAACCTATGAACAATCCATTTATCAATTATTCAATAAATATTAACTCATTCATTAATGCTTAAATCCCATCTATTACTTATAAATTTTACATAAATTTTGTCAGAGTTTTCTTTGTAATTTTAACCTTATTTCCGACCCAAAACCGGGTCTTTCATAAATTACATAGCCTGCACTAAAATTATTTTTTACACTCCAAATAATTTTCCTTCCTTATACCTTTAACTTCACAGTTCAACAGACATACATGGCACTTCTAAATTCTTTTCAAAACATATGAATTTCATTTTAACATATTTCAGTATCACTGTCTCTATCACTCATCATGCACTACACATTACAATTTGAATGCCACTGAAACATCATTTATTTCATTATTCATATATCATTGTATTACTCAATCATCTAATTATACACAGTACCATGGAGCTCTATGAGTGGATACTTATAACCTTTAGTGAATAATATTCTACCTCAATATACTTGACATTCCAAATCGGAAAAGAAATTAACTTGGAATCAGCTTCCTTTTATCTCATCCCTATAAAAATTATAAACCACTGTTTGGTGAGTATAAAATACTCAGTGAGCATGTATACATCATTAAACAGGCAATATAAACATATGATAATAAAAGTTGTCAATGGTAGTCAAGTGTCAATAAATACAATGAAGAATATCAGTATGTTCAATTTACATGTCAAGGTTAATTAATTTGCATACCAAATATCTTTGGAAGTTTGGAATAGGTAACAATCAAATCGATGATAAATAATAACCGATGAAAGAATGGCCATCAATGGTAAGCAATAAGATATAAGCTTGGAATCAATGAACGGATAAACAATACTCGTATCATGTAGATAAGACAGATGAAGGGCCATAACACATATAATCTCATGTCAATCTCATATCATATACATAAGGCTTATCAGGCCCTATGGCTAGGACAGTTAACCCTTCCCAGCTAGAGTATCACATATAGTCAATGTGCATATTGCCGACAGTATGTATCCACTACCCCGTCGGTGAGGTAACTCTATCAAATCCACATGTAAGTAGGCCAATGTAAATCAATAATAATATCAAGTATTCATTAGGAACATTACGGTACAATGGCTTTCGATCAACACATATGGGCTTACTTGTCAATAAATATCAATACATTTCATTAATCATGTATTGGCTTCTTTCCTTGACACAAAGGTAGCAATTAACAATAAATATCATGTAATGTGGATAAAAATTTAGTGTGCATACTTTTAGGAGCAATTCGGGTGCATAGTCAATCAAGCATAATAGGCATTTCAATATCAATAACAATCAATAAAAATGGATAAATTTCAATCTTTTAGAAGATCAAAGAATGATCAACAATAACAAAGTGGCATTTAATCAAGAAGGAAATATATTCATTAGGTCAACAAATCAAAACATGGGTATGCATAATGATGTATACATCACTCGCCTTAGCTTATAACTTGAACATTTCCCTTTTCCTTTAGCCTTGATTCTTTGCCTTATCTCTTATGGTACCCATCATATCTCTTATTTATTCTTGACTCTACATATTCAATTAATTTCTATTTAGATACTATTTAAAAAAAAATTACATTTCTTATATTAAAGAAAATTTCTCAAATTTCCAAGTTACTAGGATTTTTCTGTGCAAAATTCTTTACTGGCAGCCTGTGTTCCATTACTCATATCTCTCTTTAAAATTATCCAATTGCTTCAATTCTTATTTATAATTAAACATATAAGGTTCTAACATATCCAAATTTTACATTAAACTCATTACTACACAATTTATAGTGTTAATTTAAACTTACTATTACAACTAGTCTTGCTGCTTGCATTTTGCCTACAAATCTTATTCTGGCATATACTGTTCTTTTGCTAATAACTAAATAAATACTTAACCAATTACTATAATTACTTTTCCTATTGAAAATAGACACATAAAATTATAACATATCCAAATTTTATAATTTTTGGATCACTGAACAATTATTAGTGAATTTCTAAAATTAAACTACTACCCTGAAACCTTTATCCAAACATACCCTGTTCCCATGCCTATAATTAATTCCGTGCTCATTCAATTACAAAACCATTTTATAGAAATTTATATGACATAAAAATTAATATATTTAATGTTTAACACTTTCTCTATTTAAGAAATTAAGGTCCTCATATTAATAGAACTTTGTAATCGATGTTTTGTTAAACAGTCATTTCGGGCTGTCCACAATTATGACCTAATATCTCATAAAATAAAAATCTAATTATAAAAATCTTTTACAAGATTATATATAAGACATAAATGAACACTTTTAATATTGAACACTTCTTCTAATTCTATCTCTCTCAATCTTCTCAATAAAAATACAGTAGCATTTTCTAGAAAATCTAATTTCAAGTCAGTCATAGTTTTTACCCAATAACTCTTTTCTCACTTCGAATTTTTCAAATTAATTTTATAAAAATCTAATTAACATATTTATCTACAATTTTCATGTTTTAAGTATCTTCAAATTCAGTCATTAAAATTTTATAATATTAGCCATAAATTACTACCTTAAAACATATTTCAGAAACAATATAAACCCTAGCTCATTGTTTGCATTTTTAACTTAAATCAATTAATTTACTACTTTATTAAACCATAACTTACACAAATTAAATTAAAATAATGAGTTTAAGAATAATACCTCAAATCAAAATACTTGAATCCCATTTTCTTTTGCTTCACCAAAAGTTTGAACATAATTTTTCTATCCTATTTTCTTTATAAAGCTTCTTCCTTCTTCAATATCCTATCTATTTTTGGTTAATTCTTTGGAAAGGTTGGAAGACTTATTTCTATGGTATTTTCTTTCTTATGGTTTGGCCACCCCTCCTCCATTTGCTATTTCCATCTTCTTTTTTTATATACACCAAAAGCCAACAAAAAAGAAATGAAGACAAATGAAGAATTTTCTAAAATTTATGATGATTTGTCACCTATTTAATTAATTAATAAATCAATTAATCATTTTCTATCAAAAAAATTCATCCCCTCACCATCATGGCCGACCACCTAGCTCCATTTTTGGAAAGGATGGGTCCCACAACTTTATTTAATTGCACTTTGGCCCAAAATTTTTCTTATTTGTATTTTTGACCCCAAAACTTTCTGTAATTTATTCTATCTATTCTGTTTAGATTCAAACTTAAGTGTGGGGAGTGAAATACCTTATTTTAAGTTTTTCTATCACTAAAAATAGTTCTGGGTTATTTCTGGATCCTAGGCAGTGGATTTTCAAAATTACCCCCAAAGTTGTCATTATTTATAATTTTTCCATTGCTCTTATTTTCAGTGTTCCAAAATATTTTTCAACTCTTTCTTTTCACCATAATTTCACATAAAATTAACTGATTTCATCCCTCCAAGTCTGGGTTAGAAATTCTTAAATTTGTCAGACTGCTATTTTCCCGGCAGTGTTTCCAACATCGACGATTTTTGAAAAAGTATTTCATTTGTATTCTAACTATGTCTCTAAAATTATTTTCAATCATCTTAATGATTTCAAACTACAAACTGAAGACTAGATCATGCATTCAAGATAAGATCTCCTAAGGTATTACAGGAAGATTGCTTATTTTGCCTACTTTGAAGGAATTGGTGGCAAACTAATTTTACTAGCTTGTGTTGGAGTGTTAAGTGAGTCTTTTATGCATCATTTAATATGCCTAAAGTGTTAAAATGTCAATTGAAATTCATCTCCAAAAGTACCATTGTGGTCGAACCCTAATTGGCCAATTTTGCCTTTATTTTGTTCTTGTTTTTCCTTCAGTTTTGCAAGCCAATTTGATCTTTTTAATGTTGTTTATTGTTGTATATCAAATGCCTATTGAATTGCCTATAATGTGTATTGTTGTTGATAATTAGGGCAATGTTGGAATTGCACCCAAACCATGTCAAATTGTCCACCCAAAGTTGCCCACCAAGTATTTGTCAAAATGCCTAGCTCAAAAATCCATAAGCCTACTAATTGAATGCCATCATTGCCAACGTCAATGGCATGCTAATTGGATCAACTTTTTGTTCATATATGACCAACTTATATTCCATCCCATTGTTGTTTGTAGAACCCTTTGTCATTGTATAATCACTTGCTATTGGTTTTCCTTTGGTTCTATTGCTCCTTGAATTGATTGATAATGAATCATTGATACTTTGTGATACCATTATTGTGTAATGGTATTTATTGACTTGTTTCTTGTTTCTATTGTCTCCGATGTGATTTGACAGAGTTACCGCTCTGACAGGGTAGTGGGTACATATTGTCGGCAATGTGTATATTGTATAATTATGCCCCAACTGGGAAGGGTTATCAGTCCTAGCCGTAAGACCTGATCATTCTTATGTTTATTGATATGAGATTTATATGTATTTAACATATATTATATGCATTTCATGATCCTATATCTGTCTTTCCATATGATTATTGACTTTACTATCACTTTCTATATCCTGTTATCTATTGAGCTGGTTGATTTATTATTTCATCTGTCTATTCTTTATTAATATTCCATTACATATTCATTGGTCGATGCATATTAGATTCACTAAGTATCTTATATACTCACCCTCTCATTGTTTCCCATTTTCAAGTGCAGAGTACGAGGCAGAAATCCAGTTTTGATATCTGTCACGACCTATTCCCCCAGTCGGATCGCGACGGTCCTAGGGCACGGGAAATGCCAATGGTGACCGGCACCCGTAGAACCCAGTATCAATCACATTCACAATAGACATATATATTTGTCGCAGCGATAATAAAATCATCCATCATATTGCAGCGGAAACCCATCATCAGTTACATACAACATATCTATAAATCCAATCACTCATAAAACACTATTCATTCTGAAAATACCATCTCATATCATCATAAACATATATATATCTGTTCATGTCCTAGTTAACCCATACATACCCTATAGAGCATGTAGATATGAACATCAAAATACAGAGTATAAAATATATATATACATCAGTAATACTGGCAGAAATCCCTGGATGATGAATGACAGGACTCTGCAATCTACTCCTCTCCTGAAATAATTAAAAATTGAGAGGGTGAGTATATAAGATACTCAGTGAATCTATATGTATCACCAATGAAAATGAGATTTACAAAGGAACCAATGATAACAAATACTCAGAATAACCAATTGATAGAAGCATTTACAGTAAATGACAGAATAGATCAATAAGGAATATCAAAGGTTTAATACTATAGAGAAAAACAGATAAAGGG
>CANXYC012237600.1:0-15246 GCA_948193065.1 Aleurites moluccanus
TCAAATCAAAACAAACAAATCTCACTTCCAAAACAAACATTCCATAATAAATCTTATATACATCATTACAAAAATTTCAGAATACATATAAGCAAAAAGAAATTTCAGGTGTTACAATATTTTTGTTCATTTTCTCTACACATGGTTCGGCCAAATCCTCCTTATGGCAGCCAACACTTCTTTTTTTATACACTAAAGTTAAAGAAATAGGAATTGTGTAGAGAACTCTAGAGAAAAGGAGAAAAACTCACTAAAAATACATGTTTAATATTTTATAATTAATTAAAAATATATAGTATTTATTCCATAACTTGCCATTTGGCCGGATGTTCTTAAAAAAAATAATATTGTTCTTTTGTCTTTTACTTAAAGGAATTATAATATAAAAAGAAAGATAAGAAAGATTTTGACTTAGAAAAATTTGATTTATGTAAAGTTTTATTTTAATCAAATAAATTGCATAACTTTGGCCAGCCACATATGTCCTCTTCTAGAATAATGGGTCCCACAATTTTGCTTAATTGCACTTTGAACCAAAATTTTTCTTATTTGCATTTTGACCCCAAAACTTTCTATAATTTATTATGTTTATTCTGTTTAGATTCAATCATCAACGTGGGAAGTGAAATACCTTATTTTAGGTTGTTCTATCATTTAAAAATAGTTCTAAGTCATTTTTAGATTCCAGACATTGGATTTCCATAATTACTCTCAAAATTGCCATAAATTATAATTTTGCTATTATTCTTATTTTCAGTATTCCAAAATATTTTTCAACTCTTTCTTTTCACCATAGTTTCATATAAAATTAACTAACTTAATCCCCTCAAGTCTGGGTTATAAATTCTTAAATTAGCCGGACTGCTATTTTTCCGACAGTGTAATTAACACCGGTATTTTCCGGGACAGTATCTCAAAAGTTGCCCGTTGAGACTCAAAAATTCTTGAGTATTACTTTCTATCATTCTCCGTATATTTTAATAATCAATTAAACCTATTCATACTTCAATTAATGCTTCATCAATTACTATAATTCAATATATTCATATATTGTCTATTGTTTTATTTCACTATCTACTATTATGTTTACTGGGGTACTACATTAATTTACTGACCTAATTTAGTTACCACCTCAACTAATTTATACTATCATAATTTAACTTTTCAGTACCTAAATTTCATAAATATCCTTCAAATAATTTCCATAATTGCTCTAAATTAATATAATTAATTTATAGGCTTAAAATAAACATAATTAATAATTTTTCACTTCTAAAATACTTCAATAACAGTATAAATAATCAATATTCACCACAAATTTATCTTCAAACATACTCCAAATAATTAATAATAATTTTTAAAACAATCAAATACAATCTTACTCGAAATTATCGAAAATTCACATGCATATCCTTTTTCGGTCTTGGCTTCGATCTTCAATCAGGGAAAAATGATACCACGGAAAGCCCATGAAATGGGGAGTCTGAAAATAAAAGAATTACCCAAAAAAGACATTAGAATCGACCCAAAAAACTGTCAGAAGTCACTGCTCCGGCGTTGCCTTAAACGGCGTTATGCCGCCTTCGATCATCGTTTCGTGTTGCAGCCGCTTCGTCCAAGATCGTCGGTGGCTGCTCCTTCAGCTGGTGTGGCGTGTGTGGCTTGCCACTCATTGGACAACGGTGTTTTCCGGTGGCAGCCTTCCTTCTCTCTATATCTGTTTTTAATTGGCTAACTATGCTCTCCCTTTCCTCTGTTTTCCCCGCCTCTCTCTTCCTTTCTTTGATTCCCTTATATATATAAAATTTAAATTTTTTTAAAAAAAGAATATAGATTTTTCTAAATTTTCTTTCCAAACATAATAATAATAAGAATAATAATAATAATAATAACAATAACAATAATAATATATTTAACAAACTAATAATATAATAATAATGTAATAATATGATAATGAAATATTTAAATTAATTAACTAGTTAATTATTTAATAAATAAATATTATTTATTTTATATACATAGAAAATTAATTATAAAATTTAAATAATACATAATAAAACTAATATAATAATTATAAAACTAATAATTAACAATAAATTTGTGAAACTCCACAATTTTCAATTGATGATATTTTGGATATTTTATGTGCATATGTAAGTCAAATTCAAGTTATGAGATGTAAATAATGATTAAGGTGTAAATATGAATTATGGAGCCAATTTAAATTATTTTGAGTACAATTTATATTTATAGTAAATCAAGGGTATTTTGGTATTTTCATATAATTATTATTAGTTAGATTTTTGGAGAATTTATATGATAGATAATTAAATATTATGGTTATAGAATAATTTAAATAATGGTTAATTTTAGAGATTAAGATATTTATGGTTAAATTAATTAAATTAGTTAAATGGTAGTTTGTTGAGTAATTTAGAGTTAGGATTTCTAGTTCTTTTTGATGATATTTAAAAAGCTATTTTTAGAGTGGTAGCTGTATTTTGAGAACATTAAAAGAAAAATTAAAAGAAAAAAATAATAGAGAGAATAATTCTGTAGAAGGAACTATAACATCATTTTTAAGATTTGCTTTCGATATTTTTTTGATTTCATTGAGTTTTCTTGGAAGTAAGATTTAATAGATTTTTTTTCTAAATATTATTAATACATATTCATACTTAATAATTTTTGGATAATTGTCCCATGAAATTAATAGAAAAGAACAATCACAAATGATTAAAGGTTTTGATTAAATTTTAATGTTGGTGAAGTATGATAAAAAAAAATAATAAAAAATATTTTAACTTTGATTATTATTGGAGTTAATTTTAATTGAAGTTTTAATTGATTTAGTTAAATAAAACAAAGGATTTAGTATTTATTAATTGAGAATGATGAGTTAAATTTTATATTGGTAATATACTGAAACTTTTAAATTACATAATTTTTTATTGGAGATAGATTTGATGGTGAATTTTTTATATATTTGACACATAGGTGTCTAGTTTATGTGATTAAATTTTCAAATGATCCAATGATTGGATCACCTCTTATAGTAAAATTTATATAAACTGTTTGGTGAGAAAATATGTTCAGGACAATCCCAAAACGTGAAACTTTCAAAGGAACAAATAAAATTATTTTGATTTGAATTTTTTAGAGTAAATTTTTTGATATGTTTAGTGTATTTTGAAATTTTTGTATAATTTTTAGCTTTGTGAAAAATAGGTTTATAATTTAATTTTTATATACTGCCAGTGTCAAGGTAACTAGCTGTATAATCAAATTTAGATTGATATTTGGAGACCTAAATGGATTTTGAATTTGAAAATTTTTTATAATTATGTTTATTTATATGTTATCTAATTGGTGTTAAAGTTTGAATTAATTTGGAGAAGATTATGGTGTTTTATAATAGAAAATACCTCTACTACCATAATAAGCTTATTGGAAATAATTTGCATTTTATGTTGCATTTAAGCATGTATTTCATACAAGTTATTAATATTGTATTTGCATATGTTAATTGTATATTTTCCTGGCATTTTAAGTTATAATGTTGATTTATTATGTATATATTTAGGTGTTGACTTATGTGGTTAGAAAATTGATTAATTTTATTACAAGATACTTGATTTCAGATAAGGGAATATATAAAGTTCAATTGAAATAATTTAATATTTATGTGTGTGATTATTGTTTGAATAAATTAATTGATTTTATTTATAATTAGAAGTTGGAGAAGACAAGCTATATTTATTTAATATATGTAATAGTAATTATAGTATATTGTTTGTTACTTGAAAAATTATGTGAATATGTGATGTTTATATGTAATTGTTTGTATTAGATATTTGGTATTTGAATTTTATTAACTTATTAATATTATTTTTTTTTATTTGTATATATATTATTTTCTTTTTACTTGGGTTGAGATAAAACTTGAACTCCCATGTTGCACCTAAGTTTTTTTTGGGTTTCAGTCTTATATGTTATATGTATTTACCCTGTAGAAAATTATATGGTGTATACTTCACAATGTTTATATGTTATACGAGTTTTGAACCTTATATGTTACTCAAATCTTAGATTTTATATGTTATACGGGATTTGTGTCACATATGTGTAAAAATATTCAGTTAGAACTCTTCTCATTATTTAATTTGAATATTTATTTGTTTTAAATGAATTTATAAGTATGTGAGAAAAAAATATTTGTATAAGTTATATGTGAAAATTATATATTTTTATACTATTTGATTTAATAGAAAATATTCCAATGATTTTATTTTAACTACTTGTATTTGAATTATTATTAATTATTATATATGTGATAAGTATATAAATATCTAAAATGTTAGGTTCTTTCCATGCTTTTATGTATTTTTTCATTAAGCACGTGATTTGCTCACTTCTTTAAATTTCAGTTTTTTTTAGGCCTATGGTCTTCTTTTTTTCAAAACTTTTTTTCTTTCTTCCAAAACCAAGTTAAGGTCTTAATGGTAGTTATTTGTAATTACTTTTGGAAAATTTTAGTTGATTTCTAAATATTAATATTAGTCTTATATTTTACTTGTAGAGAACTGTTAATTATTTTAATAGTACTTAAATGATAATATATGTATATAAGTAATTGATTAAATGTTCATTTATAATTTCATAGATTATATATATAGTATTTGCTAGGCTTATGTGATTAGATTCCGGTCTAATTGTACGCTAATCATGATCCTGAATTTGAGTTGTGATAAACTCTATAAAATTTAAAATCAATTTTTGAAAATACATTTTTCACTACTTTTATATAATTATTTCCTTAAAATATAATAAATCTCAAAAATAATTTTATACTCATAATTTTAATTAAACATTCATCATTAATAATCAATTAATCATTGAAAAATTGAAACATACTTTCAAAATGTTTCAAAATATTTTTATATTTTTTAAATATTATTATTCCTCAATAGGATATAGTTTTAAAAATAATTTAAAAAACTGGCTGTTACACTATATAAAATATATAAATGGAAAAAAATTATAAATAAATTGTTTTAATTTTGAAATAAATCAATTTCCATAGAAGCTTGGGTTCATAATTTTACTCATGGTTGTGGGTTAAAAATTAGAAGCTTCAGGATAGCATTATGGGTACCCTGAAACTGAAATTGTGCAGTACTTTGGCTGCAACCATGTATGTATTTGTCAAACATTTTGACAAGTATACAAACTACACTCGGTCACTAACACCATCTTCTCTATTTTATTTTTTAGCATTAGAAAGGAAATCAACTTGAGTTTATTATTTATTATAGTATAAGAAAATTATTGGGTGCATTAAATTCACTAATAAGTAGTACATCCTGCATTCACCAAAACATAAAACCCATCTAAATTTATGAAAAATAAATTTCATATTTATGTGTATGAAGATATATTGTGCTTGATATATTGAATAATTTATCTGTTAATATACACATTTATCATTAGATTATATTTAAACGTGTCATATATATATATCATATTTTCTATTTGTGGATACATATATTGTCATATAAATACAATAAACATATTTAAAAAAAATATATATATTTACTCTAATTTAGTATTTACTAGTGAGAGGTGTAAGTTGACTTTCGAAAACTTAATACTCTATCTATCTTATAATAAATATTTTATTTTTTTTGATATATTTTAATTTAATTGTCTTATTTTCTAATTCAAATTATATTTTATTTTAATTTTACAATAATAATTTCATTAAAAATATTAAAAAATATAAAAATTAATTAAGAAATATAAAATATGAGGGAATTAGAAAAATGGAGGGAGTATAAAATAATTAAAGAATTAGAAAAGTTAACAAAGACAAAAAAAAAAATTTTAATAATTATTTATTTTACAATTAGAACGTTTATTATGAAATGCAAAAATATATAATAAATAAAAAATTGAAATTCAAGATTTTTTATTTTTATAAAGTGAAGACACTAGTCAAATTACATCTGATTAATTTACAGTTTTAGTTAAGCAAATGAAAATATTACACTTAATTCTAGACAATATTATTAAATTTTTAAATATAAATTTAAAAAAACCAACCTTAAAAGTAATTTATTAATATTAGAGAATATATTTTTATATTAATAATCACTTAATATATTTATATTTAACTAATATGTGATATTTTTTCTATATAATATTTTTAATAGCTTTTCTCAAGTAGCAACCGAGCAAAGATAATTTTTAATAAGTCTAGTGAACACTTAAAATTTATGCTATGAATTTAGTAAAGAGAGAATTAAAGTTTGAAAAACACTCATGTCAGATAAAAAAATTGAAAGTCCAAAAATAACACATACCGAATGAATAACAAATTTGAAATTTAAAAATTATTCATACCGGATAAAAAAAAAAAAGAATTAAAATCAGGTTAATTTATAATATAACAAAAGGTGATATAATAATCGATCATATTGAGTTTTTCAATATAAATTTAAGAAAATTAATTTTAAAAATTAATTTGTTAAAATTAAAAAATTATTTATATATTAAATATTTAATATATTTATACTTAATTAATACGTGATATTTTTTCTAAATAATATTCTTAATGTGTATGAATAGATTAATTTGTTAAAATTAAAAAATTTATTTATATATTAAATATTTAATATATTTATATTTAATTAATACGTGATATTTTTTCTAAATAATATTCTTAACGAGTATGAATAAAATTTTCATGACATAGCGAGACCACCACCTAGGGTCCATTTTGTGGGTCTCTTTTGTGGCTTTAATAAGGCCTCTTTATTAGCATGCATGTTGATTTTTATGCTTTAGTTTATTAGAAGAAGCTGGTGGCCTCTTCTATTATTAAGTATCTATTTATCTTAACCAAAAGGATAAAAAGAAAAATGCAGACAATCATTGCTTTTCCCATTTCAACTTTAATTATATCCTCCCCTTCCAATGATGCCAGACCAGTCTTTTCTTTCATTTTCAATCAAATTAATAAAGGAGCTAATAACACAATTACTTTGGAATTTGACCTTTTAATTCTCCTTTCTTTTTGCTATTTCTTTTTCCCTCGCCCTTCATTTTTTGTTCATTTGATGAACAATACCACATGGGTTTTAAAGATTGAACAATAATTTGATTGTCCTTTATTCTTATGTGAGAAGGATTTAATGATTGTAATATACTTCCTTTGTGTTTTTTTTATTTATTATTTAAAATTTTACATTTATATTAAAATATTTATAAATTATATTTAAAATAATTTATTTAATTTTATATATTAATTTTATTTTAAATTAAGTTATTATATTCTAATTAAATATTATAAAAATAAAATAAAAAAAATAAATAAATATTATTTTAAAAATTTAAAATAATAATTAAAAATAAAAATAAATGAATTTTTAAAATGACAGTTAAAAAAAGGAGGAATATTAATTTTATGTAGGATATTAAAAAAAGAGAGTGGTAAATAAATTTGAGTTAGCTTGAAATATGATTTGTTTTGTATTAAATTTATTTTTAAACTCAATTTAACTTTTAATTTAATTATATTAAATTTTTTTTTGTAGTGTTATGAAAAAAATACCATATACAATAAATAATATAACCTGGTTTTCACTATTAGAATTTTGCGTTTTAACAATGAATTTTCCGTCACTAAAACGAAAAAAATTTCTTTGAAACTCAGTATCAATTTTGTCCTTGTCGCCAATAAATTTTGTCATGTCGATGTTTGCAAAAATGGATCTCTAAATAGAGTCGGAAATATTTCCTTTTTGCCATACGAATAAACAACATTTACTACAACTGCATAATAAAAATACGACATAATCAATTAATAAAAACAATAAACCTTACTACAAATGAAAATAAAATTTTCTTTTAAAAGCCTTGAAGCTTGATTTTAAACTTGTTTATTATGATGGTTTAAGAGGTTATGAGAGAGTTAAATGACTCTAATAATTCCTTCTTCTTTAAAAATATTCGATGCAACAATATATAAATATATATATATATATGTAGAGTGATGGGTTCACATATGGTGTCCACACCCTGAATAAAAAAAAATTATGTATATATTTGTATTATTTCAATTTATTACCTTTCTGAATTTATTTAAATACTTTCCTAAATTTAAAATATTATAAATTCATTAATTAAATTCAATAAATATAAATAAACAGTTCATTAATTAAAAACACTTAAATTTAAAAAAAAAAAACCTATTATCCAAACTCACATATAAATATTAATAGATAGTCTGCAGTCATTAGCAGTAATGTGATCATTAAAAAAAAAAAAATTACATCATATATGATTTTTTAGATTTTTATTTCATTTTTACTGTTTCTTTTTTTTTTTTTTCACTTTTATGTTTTTATATTTTAAAAATACATTTTTGGTATATATTTGATATATATTTTGTTATATGTTTGGTATATAACATATTTTTGAAAAAATCTTTTAGGTATATAATAATTTTAAAAAATATTTTTGTAATAGTAAAATATTTTTTTTTTCTTTTTTTGATACTTTTGTAAAATTCCTTAAAAAAAATCAAATAAAATTCAACCAATCTATTTTCTTTTTAATTGTCTCTATTTCCGCTTCTCTCAACTTATAAATCATTTTATTTTCTCTTTTAAAATTTTTTTACTCTTTTTATTTTTATTTCTTTTATTTTCAATTATAACTAAATTCAGTAAATTTAATTTTTGCTTAATCAACTCAAATCCTTCTTTAACTTTAATTATCTCTAATTAGTGATAGGTAAGCAATGATTTTATAAATTATTTAGATCTTCATTATTAAAATTAAATTTTATATATATTTTTTTCTATATAATTTATCAAATTTTTGATATTGTTATTTTGATAATAATTTTTTTTAATAATCAATATAAGAGGGCCTAAAGTTGAATAAATAATTAGATTGTTTGTTTTTTTTTATCTATTTTTTTAATTCATATATTTATATTAAAATTGGATAAAAAATTAGATTATTTATTTGTTTATAAATTGTATTAATTTAATTTTTAATATATTTTAATTTTTATATTAAAAAATATAATTAGATGGGTACTCCTTAATTTTGAGATCCTGATCCGTCTATACACGTTTTCAGCCCATGTAGTACAAGGAAGAAGTGATACGGTTCTGCAAGCTATAAGATTAAAGTAAATTTGACCATGTGAAGGAATCAAAGTAAAAAAAAAATGAGCCGCTGATCAAACTAAATTTTGGACTTAACCTAGACCTAATCCGATAAAGAACGTCGCTATGATTCAGGCTTAACTCCTCTTTTCTCAGCCTCGCATAGCTTTTTCTGCCCGTTGTATGTGCATTCTTCCTTTTCTTTGCATTAGCAGTGTTGATTCTATTCATTTTCCAGGAAAAAACAAAATTACTCTCCATTAGGCAATGCTCTAATATCAATATAATCATAATTTACTCGTAACTTATTACCTGACTTTACTTACTGAACCATCCATAGACCAAGGAACGTCATTGAGTGGAATCAACTTCCTTAGGACAGTCTGCAATTATAATTTGCTCGTTTGATTTAAGTGCATCATAGTATCGTGCTTTTAAATCACATTTAGTTAGGTGAATAAAAGTTATATTATCTCCGTCCTACAATAAATATTTTTATTATAAATATATAATTATTAAAAAATTATTTTAATTATTTTAATTTTTATAATTTATTTATTATTTTAATTCATTAATTACTTTAATCTCTCAATTTTTCTAATTTTCTCACATTTTATATACTTTAATTAATTTTTTACATTTTTCTACATATTTTTAATAAAAATATTATTATAAAATTAAGATAAAATATAATTTGAATTAAAAAATAAAATAATTAAATTAAAAAATATTAAAAAAAAATTAGGACGTTTATTATGAGTCAGATAAAATATTTTTTAAATAATATGATCCCACTAAATAAATAAAAAAGTTAAAAAATCTGAAAAGTTGTGTTGAAATTTATCAGATTATGAGAATCTTAATTCTTGTATAGTTGTGAAAAAAAAAATTTATTTTCTAGAAAATTAGAAAACATAATTTGATATTTATTTATAAAAAATTTTCAAATAAGAAAATAGAATTTCAAATTTCAAATTTTCTAAAATTAAACTATATATGGAAAACTATTTTAACATGTTTTTAACTTTTTCTTTATATTGTGCAAATAAGATGACAAGCTATTTTCCAATTATTCGGGTCCTTAGTGTTCTGCTCGAATCCCAACATTAGCAATTTTTTTTTTTAAATTCATTTTACTAGTTCTGTTTAGTCCACATTTAAACTAGCAATTATCTTTATTTTTTATTATTTATTTTATTGATGACAAATATACATATAAATTTGTATAACAATAAATTAAATTAGTCTTCATTCAATAATTTGCTTATTATTGTATAATTTGCATCAATTTCGTACGTTAGTTTTGAAATACCATATTTTATAATTTTTAATAATTTTCATAATACTTTTTATTATGAAATATATATAGCTTTAGATTAACAAAATATTTAATTTTAATTTATATATATATTATATATAACTTATTAGTATTTTTAATAAAATATTTATTCAACAGAAAAAGTTTAACAAAAAAAAAAAACTAAAAATGAGAGAGCAAGCCTAAGAACTAGGATTAGAATTGGAAAATTTTGTAGTTTTCCACTTAGAAAACGAAAAATTTAAAAATAGAGAAGAAAATTAGAAAATGAAAATACTGATCTAAATTTTTTATTCTCTCACTTTCCACTCCTCATAAGCTGCCAGCAGCTCAATTACTCCGCAAATAAGTCCGATTATTTCCTTTCCTGTCATAACATTCTTTTCTTGTTTTTAATCTTCTCTCTTGTGCCTCTGCCTCTCATTTTCATCGAGCTTATGCGATCTGCTGAATTTGAAAAGTATAAGATTCAGCCTAAATTTAAGTTTTCCTTAACCAAGATGTTAATATTAAACCATATAAAAATAATTGACTGAATTATAATACCCAAATTTTTTATAATTACGTATAAGACTCTAAAATTAGTATAATTGATTTCTTAACACTTAATTAGACGGTTAAAGTAAATAATATTTTAGTATCTAAAATTTAAATATTATACTTAAAATACATAATTAAACATAGAATTTCATCAAAATAACCTAAGAAATCTAAAATTTATATGAAATGGAAAATATGAAAGATAATAGTATTAAAAATGAGATTTGAGATTAAAGTATAAATATTAAAAATTTTAGGGTCAAATTATAAATAATAAAAGTTGAGAGACTAAATCATAAATATTACAATTTTACAAATATCTCATAATCCTACATAATTCTATAAAACACTAAAATTTCTTCTTTTTTTCTTCATTATGGCCAAAATCCATTTCCTTTCTTCCATCTTCATTTTTTCTTATTTCCTAACCAAATTTATTCCAACAAATCTCACCGAAATTTAATCCTAATTAAACCTACATCAATTTTAAAGCCCAAATAAATAATGACTATCAAAATTTCAATTAAAAATCTAAAGAAAACTCTAAATTTTTCAAAGGAGCAAGGTTGAGAAATTGAAGAAACTTAAGGTAAATCATTTCCTTTGATTTCTTTTCATTGAAAATGAGTAGTTTGATGTTTATATATGAATATATTAGCAAATAGATGAATATATGTGACTATAGGATGGATAGCCATTGAATTTATGAATATGTCAAAACTTAGAATTTGATATGTATATGTTTAATTCAAATTGAGCTTAAATTATGATTCTCCATACAAAATTAATCTAAAACATGTTAAATATATATTGTAGAAACAAAAAATTAAGGAAAGAATGGTGATGATGGTGATGAAGGGCAAGTTGGAATAAGTTGAATTTTGATGTTCCTAAGTTGAGTTATATTTATGTTATTATGCATGAAAATAAGCTTGTTTAAAATTACTCTCCCTTTGTTCATCATCTTGGCCGAATGGTATAGGTCCCATTTCCTTAAAATTTTGTTCATTTTCTATGTCAATTTACTAACTATTTTTTTTTATTCTTGCTTGAATTGAATTGTCTAATATATTCCTTGCAATGTGAGTTTGATATGTGTTATTTGGACCAACTTGATTATGCCTATAAACCTTTTTTAGATGAATCTAAAGTTGTGCCCATCATATGTTCGATTAAATTTCTCAGTCAAACCAACTTCTAATCCAAGTATTTAACCTTAAACTTAATGTCATTTGATAGGTTGGTACCAATAATGGTGAATTCTAGCATAAAACTAATGACATTAATATATTTTTGTGTAATTATTCTTTCTTGAATATTGTTACTTTGTAAGTAAAATACCAATGGATTCATTGTTGTATTAATTGAAATGATATGTCTTTACGTATATCATTGATGCTATATGTAAACTTTATTGTGCCATTAAACCATATTATGTTAAATACCTGATAATATGACAGAACTACATTCTGATGGAGTAGTGGATGAGAACCATTGATAATGTGCACATTGATATATCTATAACCCTAACTAGGAAGAGTTAAGTCATAGCCATAAGGTTTGATAAATCTTATGTCATTTTAAGAGTTTAAGCTACTAAAAATATAGCTAACGAGATTTTTATGAACACAAGACCCTATATCTGTTATGTATAATTTTACTTTCGTAATGCCTATTCATTGATTTATATGACCTTGATTCGATTGTTTTATTCCCTTGCTACCTATTTCCTTTGGTATGAGCATTTGGTAGATTAAATTATCCTTTACCTAGCTCTTTTATATATGATAGTATATTTATAGCTCACTGTGTAGTAATACTCACCTCTTAATTGTTTAAAAATTTCAGGTCAAGAGTAGTTTGTAACGGTTTACGAGACTTCTTTCTTCTTCAGAGGAACCATATATTTTTTGCTATGTAAATGTTCTAAGCTTATTTCTTTTATAATTCTGTAGTAGCTCCATGGTAAAATAGTTAGTAACTTATATGTCTAATACTTAAATATATGATATACATTAATTAACTAGTATTTTATAAATTTTATGAATTAAGCATATGGAGATGAATGATGTAGAATGAATTATGTGAATTGTGTGTTGGATTGAGACAGGGAATTGAATATGATAACAGAAGAAACACAAATGTTATAGTAGGAGTTCTTCAAGTATAGTCTTATAGCGGGTCCTACACTTTAGAATCGTCATATTTTATTTTTGAGACGTGACATGATTAAATGAAAATAAATGAAGAATTTAGTGTGAAAATAAATTACATATTAATTGAATATAAAATATTAAATAAATTTATATATAATTAAAATTTTCAAGCATAATAGCTAGCTTTTAAGGTTGATACTTCAAAAACTGTATAAACTCCAATATTTGTAATTAGCTAAACTCAAGTTATAATGACAACTTGGAGTTTAACAAAGTGTTACAAGGATGTCATTCACATATTCTTTTTAGTTGTGGGTCCTTTGCAACTGATCTCCTATCCTTTTGTCAGGGTGAGATTGAGCAATTCTGGGTTTTCTTAAGATATACTCAGATTTCTGTTGATTTGAAATCATCTCAATATTTGATTTTTAATTTCTGCCTTGTTCTTATAGTGGTGGTTTCCTTAGTCAAGACTCTTTATATTACATGCAATTTGCGCATGTGTGGTTGGGTCATGAGTGAGGGTAATGCCAAATGCAAAGACACTGTTCTTTGAAGGACCACAAATCTTTATGTACCAACAATCTTCATTTTTTTTTACCTGAATTACTTTCTAGCGGGTATCCTTTTCTTAATTATTAACTAACTTCATAAATATACATCTTGACAAAAAGCCTGGAGCCTTAATAAGACACATTATTATTATTATTATTATTATTATTATTATTATGTTTTAGCCGATTCAGTTTAATTTAGAATTAAGGATAAATTCGTTGTAATAGTATTATGATCGATGTTTTGTGTTTTTATTCAATAAATATTATTTATATTCCTCACAGATTATCTTATCAATTGGATTTTGCTCCAGTAAAAAAGAATAACTAGAGTTTTAGTTTCCTAATGTGAATACTAATAGTGATAAAAGAAGCAAAAAGGTGTGAGTGTTAAACACAAAAATTAATTTATTTCTGGATTGATTTTGTGAGTTTTTGGTATTCATTTTTGTGTTTAAATTTTGTAATTTTTCTATCTCCTGTTTTTACTTGAAACTGTATGAATTTAATTTTTAGGTAGATTATTTGAGGGAATTAATGTGAATTTTTGAACAATTAATTATTGATGTGAGATTATTTCTTTTTACCCTGTATCAATCAGGAAAAGAAACAGAAAAACATGTTGAAAAGATAAATTATTAGATAGAACGTAATATGTTTTTTTATTTAAATAAAAATAAATTCATATAGAGTATTTCTACTTTAATTATACATGAATTAATTTTTATGTGAATAAAAATGATATGTTTTAATCTTATTTAATAATTTTTCATGTTAATAATAATTATTTAGGTTTTTAAATTTTTTATTTATTAGTGGCCTCACTATTAAAAAATACAATTTTTTCAAATTATAGATGGTACATCTAAGGCCATTAATTTATGGATTTAATTGATCTAAATTTTAAAATATAATAGTGTCACACCCCGACTCCAGTGGTGCGACGGTCCTAGGGTAAGGGTAGGCTTAAGGCCACTATAAACCCGTAGAACTCATATATCCTGGATCTCATACACCATTATATCAATTATAAACATCATATAATATCATTTTCATAATCCATATAAGTATAATTTATTTCTTTGCTATGTTATTTCATAATAATATTCTCTTGTTCGTTACTGATCAAAAGATGCATCTCACATCACTAAGAAACAAGAGTACCCAAAAGGTAATAATTCATATATCAAAATATTATCATCCTCAAATAACTAATTACGGAGCTCTAGAGAATATTCCATTACATATTGTATCATAATACCATTCAATGAATATACAAAATATCTCAAAAATTATTACAATGGAGCTTCTTAGAAGAATAGGTCAAGAAGCTGGATTTTCTCTATTAGTTCCTTCACGAGCTACGCTATTACTTGAAATCTACAGAAGATGAGCGAGCTTTCAACTCAGTAAAATATAAACATCATAAATCATGAATCTGAATATCCAATAATGGTCATGAACATATATATATATATATATATATATATATATATATA
>CANXYC012237670.1:0-10814 GCA_948193065.1 Aleurites moluccanus
TTTTCTCCTTTTAAATATGATATTAAATCCATAAAATTCCTACGGGCGAAAAATGACCATTTTGCCCCCAGTTCACCAAAAACTCAAAATTTACCGATTAAGTCCTAGCAACCTCTAAACCATTTCTATGCCTAAAACTAATTCAAATAACATGCATAAATACCAATTCCATGCATAAATACATATTAACAACATAATATAAAGAAAATAAAAATCTCTCCCCGAAGAACTCTATAAAGGATAGGCTCAAGCTAGGCTGAGGTGTTACAGTTTCATTTGAGTTTCCTTTCAATTTTTCTTGAATTCAAACTCTGATTGTATTGTTTATTAATATATCTAAACACTGTTCGATAATGCCTTTGTGTTTGTTGCCATTGGGACTTAAATTGTGAACTTTGACTTTTGATCAATATGTCCCAAAACTATATTGATTTAGTCCTAAAGTGGTGCACACTAAGTACTCGACAAAATGACCTTTGTTAATTTCTATAAGAAATCAATTGTTACCAAATTTGATAAAATGGGTGACTTTCTTTGTCACCAGTGTAAATGTGTCTTCTTGATATATTTTAAACTTATATCCTAAATGACTCTTGTGACATTTTGCCTATGTTATAATGTTCATTTGTTAAGGATAATGATCCTATATGTGTTTAATTGCCTATATTGGTTCCTTCCAACAAAAAAAGCTGAAAGCGCCACGTGGTATCTTGGCCGTAAGGCCAAAGGCCTATGTTGGTAGCCACCAGAGCATGGCGGCGCCGCCAGCATGCTCTGATGGTGCCACTAGCATGCTTTGGTGGCACCACTGAAAGGCTCCTATGGATTTCCTGAATCCCATATTGTTTTTCGTCTGCCTGTGACCCCAACCTTTTTTTTTTTATAAACACAAGCTCTCATACACTCCGAAAATTATACTATAACAACTAAGTTAAGTTTTTCTTAGTTGGCTCTCCTTTCTCCCTCCTTATTCAATTTTCTTTAACATAAGCGGTTCATCTCTATTTGATTTTGAACTGATTTCTCTAACCCTTTTTGAGTAGGAAGAATAAAAGACCATCACTTTTAAATTAATTTGACTAATTAATTCAACTTGATAATTAAAATTGGACAATAATTGGACTTTTGGACTAATTTTAGTACCCTAATGAAAGTAAAACTCTGATTCGGAAGAACTCTAAGACGCCTTTTGTCCAAGTGGTGAAGCAAGGTATTATGTTCTAAACTTAATATTCTCAAGATTAATGCATTGCATATTGCATTTGTTTTCTTCTACCTTTCTTTAATTTGGTAAAGCGTTAAACTAAAGAAAAATCATAATTGCATCTCTCTTCTTCTACCTTTCTTTAATTTAGTAAAGCATCAAACTAAAGGATAATCAATTTGCATCTCTATTCTTCTACCTTTCTTTAAATTGGTAAAGTATCAATTAAAGAACCAAACATGATAAAAACAAAGAGGTAAAATTAGACTTTTCTTAAAATCAGACCTAACCCCTTTGTAGAAAGGGAGAACTACGTGGGTTTTGATTCCCATTCAAAGGAATATGCAGACAAGCTGTTTCATAATTTCAAATCCAAAAACACCGAAAAACTTTTTCTTTCTAGATTGTATATTTTGTATTTGATTTTATCTTTTATATAATTTTGGGGAATGTGTGATTAATCTAGAATTCCTATAAGGGTTAGAGTTGACATCTCTTATTTTGGGTTTTGATGTAATAATTAAATCTATTTTACTTTACTTTTTGTTCTTTACTTTATTGCTTATGGATATTCATGTTTTATTATGTTGCATTCATGTATAAATGCCATTTTTATAACTTGCCCATGAAATAACTTTCATAAATCAATCGTTAATGGAAAGCCAAATTAAAGTTACTTAAAACCAAAAATCTAGTCCCCGAACTCAGTCTCGATTCGAAAGTTTAGTGCTGCAGGTTAATTTGGAGTCAAAAATTGGGTTTTCTTTCTTTTCTCATAAAAATTAAGGTGGCGACTCTAATAAAATTTTTAAAATAAAAGTTAAAGAAATAAGTTGCAAATATAAGGCAAAAGTTGTCTTTAATGCGTGAGAAATCACCCCCGAAAGAGCATCTCGGTGTTCAGACGAAGCCTCACAGATATTTATGCATGATTTCTATCAGTTTGGTATTTTAATGGCTACTTTAGTTTGCTCCATGGGTTTGAGGTGTAGAAATGTCTAGTTATATGAATAAAGTAAATATTGGATATATGAATGATACTTTTATGAATTTTATGTATATAAATTAAAATAGATGTTTGATACATATTGATGATAAATGGGAATGTGAATTAGTGTTGACATTGTGTATTCTAAAAGCAGTGATATGAGTGGTGAAGTAGTGAAGGGAGAAATATAGAAGTGTCCTTTTATACAAGTTGAGATTTTTTAGGATATTAATAATTATAAAGAATACAATGCCAAATTTTACTTTATAAAGTGTATAAGTTTGGATTCTACGGGGGGTTGGTTACTTTAGATTTTTTCATGCCCTAGGACTATTACATTCTTGAAGTGGAGATATGACAATATAGATATTGGTGTTGTTTTGATGTAAGAAAAGAGGTCAATTGCCTACTTTTGAAAGGCTCATGGTGTTTCATAGAATTATCCTACTTATGACAAAGAGCTTTAAATATTGGTGAGAGCTTTGAAGATTTGGCAATACTACCTTTGGTCTAAGGAGTTTGTTATTCACACGGATCATGAATCATTAAAGAACTTCAAAAGACAAGGTAAGTTAAACAAAAGATATGTCAAATAGATGGAATTCATTGAAACATCCCATATGTGATCAAGTACAAGTAAGGTAAGGATAATGTTTATAGCCAATACACTTTTAAGGATGTATGTCTTAATTAACACTAGGGATACTAACATAATGGGATTTGAACTTACTAATGGTTTGTATAAGGACGATTTTGATTTTTCTACATGCATGTGATTAGGGAGTAGCAATTTGTGTTAGTGGGTCGTGTTGACATATATTCATGACACGATAAGGGTCAACACGAACACGACATGATTAGTTTATCGTGTCAAAAATTTAAATACAAACACGATTCACTTAATTAATGGGTAATACTACACAATATGAATAACATGATTAAAATTTTAAATTAATTAATTTTTTAATTTAATATTTAAAAATTATTAAATTTACTAAATTAATCCTTATGAATTTTTATTATTACATAAAATATAATTAGATATAAATTTATAAAGAATACTAAAAGCAATATTCATATATAAATATTTTATAAATCATAAATATATTTATTAAGGAGTTAGACGTGTCGTTTTTGGATTAGCAAGTCAACACAAACATGACACAATTATTTTCATATTATAATCGGGTCGATATAAAGTCGACAATAACACAATAACTCTTAATCCAAACCTGCTAATTTCATATTGGGTTCATATCATATTACCGTATCATGTTTAATATTGTCAACCCTACATGTGAGAAAGTGACATTTAATAAGTTTTATAGAATGGATATGTTTTTTGTTTAAGGAAAATAAATTATGTATACCTATTTATTCTATATGTGAGTTACGTATAAAGAAAGCTCGTGGGGGGTGGTTTAATGGGTTGCTTAGGGATTGCTAAAACTTTAGATACATTGGATGAACACTTCTGTTGGCCTTAAATCGAAAGAGATATTGTGAGAATATATGACGGATGTGTTACATGTAAACAAGTTAAATCTAAAGTTTTGTCACAAGGCTTATATGCTCCTTTGCTTGTACCTAGTGAACCATGGATTAATATTTCTGTGGACTTTGTGTTGGATTTACCTAGGTTGAAAAATGATAAGGATTCTATTTTTGTATTTGTTATGTTTTCAAAAATCGCACATGTTATTTCTTATTGTAAAACCGATGAAGCAACTAACATTGTTGATTTATTCTTTAGAGAGATAGTATGACTCTATGGGATTCTAAAGAGTATTGTTAATGATAGGGACATAAAATTTTAGAGCTACTTTTGAAAAATGTTGTGGGAAAAGTTGGAACAAATTTGTTATTTTCTACTACTTATCATCCACAGACTGATGGTCAAATTGATGTAGTGAATAGACTTCAGGTACTATTTTGAATACTATCATTCAAAAGAACTTAAATAATTGGGAAGATTGTTTGCCATTGTTGAATTTACTTATAATCATGTTGTGCATTCCACTATAAGTTATTCACCATTTGAGATTGTTTATAATTTTAATCCATTAACTCCTTTGGATTAATTTCTTTGCCTATTTTTTAGAGGAGTAGTTTGGATGAAAAAAAAGTTGAATTGATAAAGAAGTTACATGACAATGTGAGAAATAATATAGAGAAAAGGAATCAACAAATGTCAAGTCAAGCCAACAAGGGTAGATGAAAGTAATCTTTGAACCTAGTAATTGGGTTTGGGTGCATATGAGGAAGGAGAGATTTTCAAATCAAAGAAAATCTAAATTGCATCCAAGAGAAGATGGACCATTCCTAGTTGTGAAAAAAGTCAATGGAAATGTATATAAAGTGGATCTTCATAGTGAGCATAATATTAGTGCTACCTTTAACGTGTCTGATCTTTCTCCTTTTGATACAAGTGAAGATTCGAGGTCGAATCCTTTTGAGGAGGGAGAGAATGATGCAAGTCAAGGTATTACAAGTAATGATCCAATGCATTTATCAAGTGGTCCAATCATAAAAATATAGTGCGGAAAATTAGCCAATGGACTTATTCAAGGCTTGTATAACAATCTATCTATCATTGAAGGTAGCAAGGAGGAGTCAATCATCAAGGTAGACATTCAGAAGGTAAATCAAGTTTGGTGACTTTGATTCAAGTCTAAGAAGAGGTTGCCATGTTGCAAGGCGAAGTTTCCATGTTAGAATAACACTTCCAACCTTTTCTATTGAATTCAAATTGCTTTAAAACATTATAATGGGGATCATTTGGAGTTTGCAAGTATGTTGAAGGCATTTTATAACATTTGAATTGGTCCTTCAAATATTTCAAGCAAATCGAAATCATTTTATGTTGTTTTGGGTTGTTTATGTATTGTTTAAGCCTATGTTATAAAAATATATCTTTTATTCACTTAATTAGTGAGTTTTGGGCCTTTTTTTTTTTTTTTTATAATGGTTTAAAGCCCAAAGGCTCAAAATAAATTTAAGTAATTATCTTAATCTAAAAAGCTAGTTATCCTTATTTAAGAAGTTGAAATTAGGGATAAGCTAGTTATTCTTATCTATGAAGCTTATCCTTTTGTAGGAAGCTAAAATTAGGGTTTTTCAAGTATGTTAAATCATTTTAAATATTTATATAACTCATGTATTTAAGTTCAGTTTAGATTTGCGACAAATATAATTTTATGAAATTTCTCTTTCATTTTCGGTTCTTACATAGAATCATTAGAACTTATCAAAGCTAATCACTTTCTGGCATTTATCAATCATACCAAGGTTCTTGATATAAATTCCTCAATGTGTAAAGGTTCTCTTGTTTTAAATATAATTTGGTTTTTAATGGATTTGTTTCCAAGTGTAAAGATTGTTAGATCTCAAAGCAAGTCTTTGTGATCGCATCAGAATGTCCCCCTGTCTCTTTTAATATTAAGCTTTTCCAAATGCATGGGTGATGCTCTAAGCTTTCCAAGATGGTTTATTTGATTTCAACTTAATTTCATCCATCATATGGTCAATTTCATATCTTACCACCTTCCTAATTAAAGTTGTGACATCTTTCCTTATAAAGTTTATTTCAATCTTGAAATTCTGTTAATTGATTCATCCCTTTCAAAATTGGACATCTTTGAGATGGTTCCTAAATGGTTGCAGTTATAAAGGGTTGGTAATGATGAATGACCTAAATTTGTTCATGTTGTATAGATTGGATGAATAACAAACACATGTACATGATAGTCGACCTTTCAACCTTATTCTCTCACACACGAAGTTGAATCTCTTTTCCTAGGTATTTGGATTTGACCATTTTAATTAATAGGGAAAGAAAGGTCTATAAATAACTCTTATAATTCAATATAAAACAAGCAAATACATAACTTGAATAATATGGACCATAATTCGTTTTGGGTATAAAAACCCTAGATTTCACATGAATCATAATACGTACCATTCAATGGAAAAGAACATTTTCAAGGGTCTATGCCCTCCCAAGGGAAGTTTCTAATAAACATAACATGGCATATTCTTCAATCTCATAAGCTCAGTCACTGATGGGTCCATTTTCCCCAATCTCAATCTCTCAGGCCCTCTTACTTTTGATTATATACTACAAAACTCTTATGTTAATCACATTTTTTTTTGAATAGGGTTGTGATTTATATCTCAATTCAAATTCAATTACTTATTTCTATAGCAAGTTATTATTAATCAACGATTTTAGATAATTTTGATTGTTTTGTGTATTATATGATGCAGAGACTATGGGTGATAATAATTTGAAGACATGGATTTCTGATAAGCTAATGTCATTGTTGAGTTATTCACAGAGCACAGTTGTGCAGAACATAAATGTCACACCCCAACTCCAGTGGTGCGACGGTCCTAGGGCAAGGGTAGGCTTAAAGCCACCATAAACCCGTAGAACTCACATATCCTGGATCTCATACACAACTATATCAATTATAAACATCATATAATATCATTTTCATAATTCATATAAGCATAATTCATTTCTTTACTATATTATTTCATAATTTCCTCTTGTTCCTTACTGATCAGAGGATTTTCCCACATCACTAAGGAACAAGGGTAACCCAAAAATAACAATTTATACATCAAAATATTATCATCCCCAATGACTAACTACGAAGCTCTAGAGTATACTCCCATTACATATTGTGTCATAATACCACTCAATGAATATACATAAATATCTCAAAATTATTACAATAAAGGCTTCTTGGGAGAATGAGTCAAGAAGCTTGATCTTCTCTATTAGCTCTCTCACGAGCTACACTATCACCTGAAATCCACAGAAGAGGAGTGAGCCTTTAACTCAGTAAGATATGAACATGCAGTAAGAAAGTAATACATATACATATATATAAATACATAATCTGCAAGAAACATTTATTTCAAGAGCATGGGTAAGAATCAGAATGTGGCTAGGCTTACAAAGAAATAGAAGTGCTCACAATCGAATAGCACTATCAAATAACATGGTGGAACTACATAGTACATCAGTAGCCATGCTACCTATTATAACAAAGCGCATCAGTAGTCCTTACTATCTTATCGCAAACGCATGCTTGGTCAGGCATACGCCTAGAGCTCATAGTCTCCTCTAGGTGGAACACTGATAAAAACCTTATCAGCTGGGCTCCCAAAGTGCACGATGGACTAATGAATTTACTCTCATTGGGAAGAGCGTTCTATCCATAGGGTCATATGGTTTCATCTCACATGAATATATTGGTTGTAAGACCATCAACATGTATCATGGTTTTCATCAATTTTAGCAAGTAAGAATCATGTGAACTTGATCCAAGAAGTTTGACTAAGTCACTTACATTATAAGTACATATCTATATATATAAATCACATGTATCAGCTGAAAATTTTCAGTTAAGGGTATCATATAATTATCATCTCATGGTTTGGTAATACAATCTCAAGCATATAAGAATTATATAGGTGAACATTTAGAATATTTGGTCATGTTATTTCAAGAAAGTAGCAAACAATTGCAATGTTCATACTTACCTCAACACAATTTCTATTGAATTTCCTTTAGCAATCGGCTTAACACTTAACTCCTCAATTTTCTTGGTTTTCTTCTCCTAAGAAATTTTCCCAAATAAACAAAATTAGGATTTTCCCAAATTAATAATATTCAACATGATTTCTGAATATTTAATCATCTTAGAGTTTTTATTCTTAATTCCCATCCTCAATTTAATTCACTCTTAATTAAAAATCTGCATTTAATTTGAATTTACTGTTCATGTTACTATTCATAACAGTCCATAAATTCTGATTTCTCCAACATTAATTACAATGTATAACCTTAAAATACTTGCAATAAATTTCTAAACACCCATAATTTATTATTCTAACCAACAAACTTAAATAAATCTAAAAGAAAATATCCTTGAAAGAAAATTTATCTTATTTTTTTAAAACTGAATTTTCTGAGATTTCTTGCTTAAATCTGACAGTTTTTGCCTAATAATATGCTAATCTAGAGATCTAATACATTAATTTTGAATATTTATGCCTTAGACAAGAAATGAAACAAATCTGGAAAAGATGGAAGAAGAATGAAGAAAGAAGAAAGAAAATCGTGGAAAAACGCTACTGGATGTTGGGGTTAAATAGACCACTGCCCCAAAATATCGCTCGCCAGCTCACCTCGCCAACTTGCCTCGGCAATGCTACCTCGCATAAGCCAGCTCGCCATTCCCAGCTCGTACTTCCATGCTCGCCAAATTGATCTGGCAAGGCCACTTCGCAAAAGCCACTTCGCTAATCCACTTCGCTAATCCAGTTCGTATATGTCATCTTGCATATGCTGCCTCGACAAACTCTCCTCGCGAACTCTTCCTCGCATATGCCGTCTCGCATATGCCACCTCAGCAATGCCTCTTCGCCAACTTGCTTCACCTATCTCCACTTCGCATATGCCACCTCGCATACGCCTCTTCGCCAATCTCACCTCGCCACTTCGCCACTTCGCTAGCTCGTATTGCTAGCTCACATTTCCAGCTCACAAAATGCCACCTCGCATTTTGCCAGCTCGCCATAACAAGATCCTAATAAGATAAAACTCTTTCTCGGCAACTTATACTTAACCAGCTCGCTAAAGAGCTACAAACATCCAAAATTCCTGATTCTTTTTGCCACTTAAAATAAATATATAGGAGTTCAACATATCCAAAATTCAAATCACAAGAGCAACTATACAGACCATGGTGACTCTCTAATTGTCACCCAGACTTACTGCCCATAATTCATCCGAACAGGCCTGAGAAAATCCACTCTCTACTGAGTTATATTTATCCAAAATTCCTGAAATTTTACAGCCAATAACACAACACATAAAGAAACATTTTTCATGTTTACACCTTTGGCTTAAACTACCTCAGTCATTCCCAAAAATTTCAAATAGACACAGACTTCCTGCAGAAATACTCAACTAGACCAGTCCTGCTCAAAGAGATATAACTCATCACACACACAGAACTCTGCCAAGCCATTTTACAGAATTGAAGATAAGACATAAATTCATAACTTTCATGTTTTACACATTACCAAATTATTTCTTTAAGATCATGCAATCACCCTCACAAATTCCTGTAACCATAAATTTACTGCATCTTCTCAAAACATTCATATCTTAAATTAATTAATTCTCCAAGTATAAAATAAATAAAATATAACAAAATGGCAGATATTATATTCTTCCCCCTTAAATAAATTCATCCTCAAATTTATAATAATCTACCTCAAGTCTGAAATAAATGGGTATATTTATCTTGCATGCTTCGTTCACTTTCCCACGTACACTCTTCCATGACTTGGTTTCTCTATAAAACTTTAACCATTGGTATCTCCTTGTTCCTTAGCTTCTTAACCATTCGATCTACAATTGCAATTGGGATTTCTTCATATGATAAATTCGATTGTAGATCCACTTCCGGTACTTGAAGAACATGAGAAGGATCGGCAACATACTTCCGAAGCATCGATACATGAAATACCGAATTCATCTTATCCATGGTAAGAGGCAATGCCAACTTGCAGGAAACCTCCCCAACCTTACTCAAAATCTCAAAAGGTCCAATAAATCTTAGAGAGAGCTTCCCTCTTTTGCCAAACCGTAGAACTCCTTTCATTGGAGAGATCTTTAGAAATACAAGGTCTCCAATGGCAAACTGAAGATCCTTCCTCTTCAGGTCGGCATAACTCTTTTGTCTACTGAAAGCTGTCTTCAATCTTTCTTGAATCAATGGAACCTTTTCTGAAGTATATCTTATCAATTTCGGTCCTTCAATATGCTTTTCTCCAACTTCATCCCAACACAAGGGAGATCTACATTTCCTTCCATACAAAGCTTCATATGGAGACATCTGAATCGTAGAATGGTAGCTATTGTTGTTGGTAAACTCTATCAATGGCAAATGAGCATCCCAATTCCCTCCAAAATCTAGAATGCACATCCTCAACATGTCTTCTAGAGTTTGGATAGTCCTTTCCGATTGCCCATCTGTTTGCGGATGGAAAGCTGTGCTGAAATCAAGCTGAGTACCCAGACATTCTTGCAATTTTTGCCAAAACCTCTAGGTGAACTGAGTACCTCTATCTGATATAATTGAAACTGGAACTCCAAGAAACTTGACAATCTCATCCACATAAATCTGGGCATACTGAGAAACTCCATAAGTCGTCTTAACTGGCAAGAAATGAGTTGACTTGGTCAATCTATCCACAATGATCCATATTGAGTCATAGCCCCTTGGAGTTCTTGGCAATCCAACCACAAAATCTATGGTCACCCTTTCCCATTTCCATTCCGGCAATGGCAACTCTTGGAGTAACCCCGATGGTTTCTGATGCTCAAACTTGACTTGCTGACAAGTTAGACATTTGGCTAAATATTCCGCAATATCTCTTTTCATTCCACTCCACTAATATGAATTCTTAATATCATGGTACATCTTTGTTGCACCTGGATGTACATTATACTTGGCATGATGTGCTTCCTTCAGAATCATATCTCTCAACCCATCAACTGCTGGAACACATAGCCTGCTACCATGCCTTAATATGCCA
>CANXYC012238826.1:0-38776 GCA_948193065.1 Aleurites moluccanus
CTTTGGATACTCTTGTTCCTCTTTGATGAGAGATGTCTTCTTTAGATCATTAAGGAACAAGAGAAAGATATGGAATGATATAGTAAAGAAATGATTTATGCTTGAATGGATTATGATATGTCATAGTATGATTTAAATATATGATATAATTGTATGTAAGATTCAGAATGTGGGAGTTTTACAGGTTTATGGTGGCCTTAAGCCTACCTTTGTCCTTGGACCGTTGCACCACTGGAGTTGGGGTGTGACATGCATCAATGAGTTTCTGCAATGATAATAAGAAAATCAGTTTAGGCAAAATTAATCAACTAAAATGAAACAGTAATTGCATTAGCTTCAAATTTCTATCCATTTTATGCATTTCCTTGGATAGTAAACAAAGGCATAATCCTCTGTTAGTGTATTCATCTCCAACTCCAAACAACAAAACCAAAATCCAGTTAAATCTCTCAACCCTAAACTAATTCACTTCCAAATCAAATTCAATTTACATCCCATATAATGAATTTGAACCAATATACTAAATTGATAACTTTTGATAAAAAGATACAATTTTTAAATTTAGCATATAAAAATTAAAATAGGTTAAATACTTAAATAACATACCATGAACTAATCAAGCTCATTTTTGTTCACTAACCAAGCTTTTGATAGAAAGTTCAACAAAATTTTAGAAGAAGAGTATAATTTATGCGTGAGGAAGAAAATAAAAGAGAATGGTAATGGGAGAGATAACTCAAACAACAAAACCAAAATCATAACCTAAAAAACCTAACTAGTAAAAAAGAAATTAAAACAAAACAAACTTTCTATTAGTAGAATCACAATCACAGATCGCGGGTAGAAAATGAGTCTCCTAGAAGGCCAAGATTGGAAGATGCTTGAAACAGTGAGAAGAAAAAAATGAAAAATCTATAAAATTTGCATGAGGGAAGCAAAACTGTTGGTAAAATCCATAAAAGAAGAAACAAAAATACCAAAATAATGAGAAAGAAGAGGAAAGAAAGATTCAAAAAAATAAAACAAGACTTACCCAGCTGTAAAAATCGGCCGATGCGAGCGGGAAAAATCAGATGATGAAAAAATTTTGCGAGAAAACTGATGAAGACATAGAAAAGGAATGAGAGTTCTAAGAAGAAAACAGGTTAATCAAGTCACCAAAATAAAAATTGTTATAACCAATTTAAAAATAACTATTTCAAACACAAAAAAAGTTTACTCGAGTTTTCTCAAGTAAGCATAATACACACCTTACTTTTATTTTTTCTTAATAATTTTTTATTTTTTATTTTTTAAGAAAATTATTGTTTTCAATTTCTTTAAAAAATTTGAAAAACATATTCATTTCTTAAAATTAAAAAATATATATTTTTTTTTTCAATATTGAAAATCAGAAACTATATTTATAACGTAATTATTATCTAGTCATAAAGTTAAATGTTCATAAACATGTTATTTTTTATTTTTATATTCTCTAATATATTTTCATTTTAAGAAAAAAAATTATTAGTTACTTGCTTCCTAGCTATTAGTTTTTTCCCTTAAAAAAACACATCAAATAAAAAAAATAAAGTATATAATTATGATATTTGGTTTAATAAGTCTAGCATTTCTATTATATAAAATTTTATAATTATCTTTATTATATTAATTTTTATGTGTAAATTATTTTAAAGTAAAAGCCAAAAGATTTTAAAGGTTATAAATTTAAAAAGATCGTAATTTCACTAAAATAGTTTTTTTTTTTTAAAAAAAAACAAACAAGAAAAAGGCAACACTATCCAATCTCTAAAAATGTGCAGCTTAGCAAAGAAAAAAAAAGGTTTAAAAAGATGTTGCGTGAAAAATAATGTAAGACAATAAATGGCGAATCTCAGTTCACAAAGACTTGCAAAATAAGGGAAAATGTTGTTAAAGTGGGTTCCGAAAATATTTTTCCGATGGACATCAATTAAAATTTATCAAATATCGTTTTGAAATTTAAAAAACGTTAAACGAAATTTTAGAGTATTTGGCAAATTAATTCAAAACGGCATTTTGAAACTTAAAAATAGAAAAAATTTAAACTAGACATGACAGCTTATTTTAAAACGGTATTTTTAAAATTCTGTTTTTCAAAATTTCGTTTACAACCAAACATCCCCTTCGTAGGAGAGAAAATGCAAGCATTAAATATTGAGATTAAAAATTAAAAATTATGGTAATTTATCTTTAACGTTGTATAAAGAGGGGTTGTAGGGTTGTTATATATTTTTATATAGTAGTTTTTTATGTGGTATATTTTGAGAATTTAAAAATTTATGTAAAAATTTTTAAAAATTATAATTTGATAGTGTTTGATGTAATGAATTCAATGATATATTTTTGTGTTAAATAAAAATCAAATGGAAAGTAAAAAATACATTATAAATTTTCTGTATTAAATTTAAATATTTACATTTATCTCATTTATAATGCATTTTTTTGTTATTCATTAGATTTTTATTTAGTACAAAAATATATCATTGGATTCATTATATCAAATATTATCAAATTATAATTTTTAAAAATTTTTATAAAAATTTTTAGATTCTCAAAATATGTCACATGAGAAATTACTGTATAAAAATACACAATAATCTCTCTCAACCCTATAACGAGTGAGCATATTTTCTTATGGGTTTCCTACTTTTAGGCTTAAAATGCTCATAATAGTATAAATGTTATGATGTTATATTAATAAAAACTAGAGAAAATGAAATTTAAAAATATATCACCAAATTAACGAAAAAAAAAGAAAAAAAAAAGAAAATAGAAAAGAAACTTTTTTTTTTTTTTTTGAGAAAAGAAGAAGAGAAGAAAAGAAACTAAACTTGAAATAGGAAAAAAAAAAAAAGAATATTTATTATATAAGAATGGAAAACTTTTTAATATTTATTATAAAGGAAACTAATAGAAAATAACTTAAACTTGTTTTCCAAAGGTTAATTATATTTTAGAAAACTGGAAAATTAATTTTATAATTTCAATTAACTTCAAATTCATATTTAATCAATTAATTTCTTTGAATTTAACAATTGCTCTCTAAAACAAAGTAAAATAGGATAAAGAAGATTGTGAGATTTTTTATTGTAGAAGTTCTCTCTTGTTGTTCACAGGACCGAAAAGTCGAAATAGGGCCTTGGACAAAATTACAATAAAATATTTTTATTTACTTAATTCAATAATACACTCGTTAATAGTAATAATTTCATATGAAATATAATTATAAATCAATTATATTAGATAAATATAAATTAATTAATATAAAAATGAGTTAAAAAAGAGAGAGATATGATAGAATTGTATTTTATTATAATCATTATTATTTTAAATGATAGGTCAAAATCTTCACTATTCTCTCATTTATTTTATTTTTAAATTTATTTATTTAATTTTATCTAAATTTTTAATTCTTAACAAGTATTTTTTGAATATTCGTTAGAAAAATTGTACTTAATTATATGTTTTTAAATGATAAAATTACATAAAAAAGTAAAAAAAAATTAAATTAAATTAAATTTTAAAAATAAATCATAAAATATAATTACAGGACTTCGAAATATTATGCTCTCCAAGAAAAACCTTGAAACGAGATATTTTTGTTACATCCAGGTTCTCCTTCAATTTATCTTTTTTGTTATCATGACTGCGATGCATTCAAATATAAGTTCTAATTGAAAAGACTGCAATGCATCCAAATTTAAGTTCTGATTGAAATGCATCCAAGTATAAGTTCTACTCAAGTTAATAAACCAAAATTTTCTCAATAGAAATAATAGCCAATCCATTTAATTGACTGAATAATATTGATACATAGGAAATTAGTTTTGAGTTTCTAATTATTTGGACATGTAGAAATGCAAACGGGTTCAAATAGTATTTATTAATTGACATGAAAAAAGTGACCATAACTTTTGATTGGAATAATTTGCGAGACCCATTATATATTAAAAGAAAATAATTTTCGAGCTCGATGTCACCACATCTTGACTAGTCCGGATGATTTTGTTTTTATCTTTAACTGGTCATTTTTCTTTTCGTGATATATTTTAACATAATTTATTTATTTTATTTTTCTTATTCAGTATTAGGGTTTTAGATTATATATAAGCCTCATATTCAGTATTTTAGAAATAACTATTATTTCAATAAAATTTCAGTCACTCTAAAAACTATGTATTTGTGTTTCAACACTAGCAACGCTGTGTCAAATATTTACTTCAATTTTGAAAAAATAAATTACTTCATATGATAGTTCTTCCAAAATTTTATTTAAATAATTTATTTTTCTTAAATAATAAAATATGCAAGCCTATAAAAATAAATAAAATATATAATTTAATTAATACCTATCATATAAGGGCTTCCAAATTTCGGAACCCTAGGCATATATGCCTTAATGGCATGCCTTAGTTCATTGATATTTTCTAAAATATATATATATAGATGAAACAAGAAAGAAAGAAATATGAAATGATACCTAATACATAATCTTATCTTTCATAAATTAACACTAATATTTATTGGTTTACTTTAAATAAAATTTGAGCATTTTAAATGAAGAAAATAGATATTAGAAGAGTTTTATCTCTTATAATTTTTTCTCAGGAGTATCGATAAATCAACTTAGTTGATCTGGATAATTCATTAAAAAAAATTTCTATAAATTAAAGTTAAGGACATCGTACCTATTTTAACTTATTATTGATTGATACAAGTAAAGCTAATATTACAAGAAACTTCCTTGTACAAAATCACGATTAAACTCTAACAATCATTAGAAAATCTCACAGCTAACAACACAAATTTATAACTTCCTTTTCGGGATGAGAAGTAGAGGTTTTTCCCTTTGTAGTGTTATGCCAAACTTATCGTTCATGTCTAGCATTGCAGTGTCTTCACCATTCGGAAGGGACCAATCAAAACAATGTATTAAAGAAGCCAAAATCAAGCAAAGTTGTCTTGTAGCTAATGATAGTCCAGGACAAATCCTCCTTCCAGAACCGAATGGTAGAAGTTCAAAATCATGATCCTTTAAATCTAAATTGGATCTCAAAAACCTTTCAGGTTTAAATGACAATGGATCTTTCCAAACTGAGGGATCACGTCCAATTGCCCAAACATTTAATAATACCTCAGAACCTTTTGGAATGGTATAGCTCATAACTTCACAAGTTTCAAGGGCGCGACGAGGAATTAAGAATGGAGCAGGAGGGTGTAATCTTAATGTTTCTTTTACACATGCATTTAAAAATATAACTTGGGAAACCTGAGATTCATGTATTGAGTTTATATTGATTTCACTATCTAGCTCTTGGCAAACTTTTATCAATGCTTCTTTGTTTTTGAGAAGCTCAGCCATTGCCCACTCCACTGTTGTCGTCGTAGTATCTACACCGGCCATGAATAATTCCTGTAACACAAAAAAGAATATTAATTATTTATCTACTAAAACTAAAAATAGTGAATTTCAGGAATTGTTTGCTTACAAAAATCAACCAATTAATTTGATCATCATCAAACCCATTTGAAAGAAAAACATCTAAGAAATCTTTATTAGAAGCATCATGGGAATGCTTCTTTCTCCTTTCCTTGATGTAAAGTTCCCATACTTCAAACATTTCTTTTATGCCCTCTGACACTTGTCTTCTTAGACACTGAAGATCTAATTCTTCAAATATAGGGTAATAATCTGCCAAATTGGGAGTAGTTATCAGCTCCATCAATCTCCATACTAAGCTTTTCAATCCACTAGATCCTTGATCTTCCATGCTGATCAAGTCCTTAGAGAATAAAAGATTAGAAATTGTATTGAAAACAGTAGCAAATACAACTTCTCCAACATCAACTACTTGTCCTTGTTTAGTACCCAAAAATCGAATCAACTCAGACAATTTCTTTTCCCTCAAAGAAGCTTGTAATTCAATTGCTTTGGCTGAGAAAAGCTCTGTTCTGAAAAGGGTTCTAAAAGACTTCCACTGATTACTACATATGGGATTCCAAACAATTGATATGCGCTCAAGAGCATGAGTTTTAGGAGGAATCGCTTTTGGGACAAATCTTGCTGAAAGTAATCGATCTTGATTTTTGAGAATTTCAGTAGCTGCAATTGAAGAAGACCCAACAATTACAAGTTGAGAACCAAGCCTTAATGAAATTATTGGGCCATGAACTTTGGCAATGTTTGCCAAGGAGATATGTAGCCTTTTCCCAACATGGGGAATGTTGCCCATAATAGGCCATGGCCTGGGACCTGGAGGAAGACGACCTTGTTTTGAAGATAGAGAAGTAATTATGTGATTAAGGATTATGAAGATAACTGGTAGAAGAAGAAGAAAAGGAAGTGAAAAGAGATTGATTTCCATTATTTTACAAGGTATTTGATCTGTGTATCAAAGAAGTCTAAATCGGATCTTAGTGCGTATAGACAACTTTCAAACTTCAAAAATTTGATTTATCACTGAAACCCAAATATATATTAAAAATAATAATATTTTAAATACTATTAATAAAATGGTGTATGATTCATACTTTTATTTCACAAATATCTGGCGAAATAAAATCTTTTCAAATGTTCATTGACATAAGCATATAAAATTGAGTATGGTCAATTAATTCATAAAAAAAATAAAATAAATGAAATTTACAATTTATAATAATATTTTTATTATTGACGCCATGGAAAGTGACATTTATTTATTTATTATTTTCAGAGCCAAACGGAGTAGCTGGCTATAAAATATGATTTTCATTGTAAAAAAAATATGATTTTTATGGTAATCTCGAATCTCTCCAGATTTGATTTATCACTTCTGTCTCTCTCTCTCTCTATATATATAAATAAAGAATAGCCCGTAACTGGGCATGTGTCATTGTTATTGTGATTTTTTTAGTCAATTTTTATACTTCATTATATTTTTATTTATCACAGCCAGTCTCACGTGTTGGGAAAATTATTGGATATCATCTTGAAAAAGTTAACCATTAATATGTGTCATAATCTAATGAAAAAAATGAAATTATTTTAAAATATATGATAATAGGTATAGGGAAATACCCCAAAAATTGCATTATGTATTCCACATGACATGACATATTTTTTTTGGTTTATATTTTATAAACCACTTCGATCACTTTTACATAATACTAAAGGGATGTTTGAATTTATTTAAAATGAGCGTGAAATATTATTTTAAAATTTAAAAAATGTTAAATAAGTTTTTGAGTATTTAGCAGATTAATTCAAAACGTTGTTTTGAATCTTAAAAAAAAAAAATTAAACTAGATATACCAACTTATTTTAAAACGACATTCTTAAAATTTTATTTTCCAAAATTGAGTTTTCACCCAAACACCGTCTAATTCTTATTTTCTCTTTCACCGTCTATAAACTACTCCATATGATAATTAACCATTAATTAATCGGATTTAACCCGTAATTAATCGAAATTAACCCTTAATTAAATAAAACTTAGTCAAATTTTTAATCCAAAAGAAGTTGAAATTAAATTTTAATTAGTCGAAATTAAATTTTAATTGGTCAAAATTAATTTTAAATTAATAAAAAGAAAGTTAAATTTCAAAATAAGTCCAATTTTTAAGTTTATAACTAATTTTCTGTTGACTTCAAATAATTTTATGTTATTTTCGACTAATTTTCTATAATTTTTGACTAATTTTATATTGTCTTCGACTAAAATATTATGTCAAATTAATCAAAATTTAGTCTAAATTAGTCAAAATGCATGAAACTATGTGTAATTGAATTGAATTACAGTAAATAAAAGTAAAAATAAAAATTATTGCGAATGAAAAATCATTTTCTATTAATATAATGCAAAATATATTACAGAAACACGTATTACATGAGATGGTAAATTATCCTAAGGTACAGTACAGACTGAAAATACCTCTACTTACTGCAAACATTAACAAGCAAGCAAACAAGCAAATAGGTAAACTTCATGCTGAAATCTTTAATTCAATCTAATAGGCAAACATGCAAACTTCATGTTGAAGTCTTTGATTCAATAACAAGCAGACAAACATATCATATTACTGTTAGACTCTTGCTTCATACAAAATAATGAAGAACAATAAATAAAAATTGTCAGGTCCTTTATTTGATCATGGATGATACACACATAGAGATAAATTGACTTGGAACAGTTGCATGATTTATCTTCATATAAGTTGTAGAAACAAGATCCTCGTAGATGAAATCAACATCAACAGAGATCCAATTTTGTGAGGAAGTAAATATAAAACTTAGTTCCACATGAAAGACTTTCTCATTGCTCAAGAGATGATGATGATTTGTAACGTAATAGGCCATGGTAAAAAAAAAAAAGATGTCAAGAGGATAAGAGAGATTGAAAGGATGGAATACAAAATAAAGAAGATGAATCATTTATAACCTCCAAATCCCTTGATTGCTACTCCTTGTTGTTAATATTCACTGATCTTTAATAAATGTGGTCACTATAAGATTGTCACATGTATCAGGAGAAACCTGCAAAAAAATTAATTAGTCAAGTTTTCAATTGACTTCGACTCAATTTCAACTGATTACGACTACTTTTTAACTAACTTTAACTAATTCAAAATTAACCAAAATCCAGTCAGATTTCAGGCAAGCATATATCTCAGAATGACATTATGAGTCGAAATTAAGTCTAAATTCAAATTTTACTTCAATTGGGATTAAGATTTTGCTAACTTCGACTAATTTTATATAGTTTCCGACTAATTTTTTTATTAAATTTGACTAAATTTCTATTGAATTCGACTTGATATTATGTCTGAAGAGTAGAAAAATTCATAATTTAGTAGAAAAATAGACAAAAAAGTTTAAATTTTGGGCATTTGTATTAAATTACAGTAAAGTAAAATTGAAAGACAACATTGTTGCAATTAAATTATCAATTTTTATTATTAACAAGCATTAAATGAGATGACAAACTGTTTAAATATGATATTACATGATATGACAAACTGTTTAAATATGATATTACATGATATGACAAACTGTCTAGAGATAGGTAGCTTGTCTTAAGATATAATATAATAATACTAAAAGCTAGCAATAAATATGAAAATGCCTTTAGGGATGTCCTTACTGGCAGAAATTAAGAAACATGCCATATCCATTTCAAAAAATAGAGTGCAAGAGAATCAAAATACAACAATAGGTAAGAAACATTTCTCTGCGGATGCCCTTACTATCCTACTAATACACAGAGGTAAATTAACTGTAAACAGTCACCATAGGTAAGAGATATGGATTATAACGTCAGATGCCATGGGAAGAAAGAATATCAAGTCAAAGATCAAAGGAGATTGAGAGGATAAAGTACAAGGAAAGAGAAGATAAAGTTATTTATAACCTCTAACTCCCTTGATTGAACGATTTTCAAGAGCAAAAATGAGTGACATTTCAATAATACCTAATTTTCAAGAGTCAAGCAACACTTATTTTTACCATAAACGAGAAAAATTTATTCTCGAAGACCTGCAAAAAAAATATTTCAATTTACTTCGACTAATTTTTAACTGATTCTGATTCAATTTTAACTTATTCGACTAATTTTCAAATGATTTCGTCTTTATACTTTAGTTGATAAAAGTCGAAAATAGTCAAAATATTCGAAAAGTAATTAGATTCGAGATTTTTAAACTGATTTTGACTAATTTTGAACTCTTTCAATTGATTTCTACTTCAAAAATAAATAACGAACGAGAATGAACAAAAGTAAAACATAAATAAAAAAGATAAACATAAACAAACATAAATTTATGGTTTAAATAAACGAGAATGAGTTAAGATTTCAAAAAGAGAAAGCAAAAATAATATAACAAAACTTGCGTTTCACAAGATCGATAGAGAAAACATGCTTAGAGTTACTTTGTTTCTAAAACAAAGAGACAAACTTGCATAAAAAATCTCTCAAACATTAGGTGAATAGCTGAAAAGTCATTTCATTTGATTTAATATGAAGGTAAAGTTATTATAAAAAAAAGGAGTGTTAACTTGCATTTCATAAGATAGAGAGAGGAAGAATGCCTAGAGTTATTTTGTTTCTAAAGCAAAGAGATAAATTTGCACAGAAAATTTATCTGATGTCAGGTGAATAACTAAAAAGTCATTTCATTTTATTTGATACGGGGGTAAAGTTATTATAAAAAAAGGAGTATTAAAATTAAAAAATTTTAAAAACTAATATTATTTTTACATAAAGCATTACACATAGAGTTATTTTGGGATATTTTTCATATATATTTATGAGTCGAATCCAGCTAAATTTGAGCTGAAATTTTACTTGATATTAGCATTTGTTGGCTTGTCCAGGCTCAATCAGGCCTAACTATTCGATTTTCGAAATTCAACCAGCTCAACCCTATTTGGAATGAAGAAAACCAAGCCCGCCCGTTAAAAGCACAAAATCAAATAAGAAAATTATTTTAAAAACAATTTAATCCATTAATATAAAATATATATTTATCTCTTAAAAATAAAAAATCATATGAAAATATATGTTCTAAAAATATTATTCAATTTGAAAAAGTTTAATGGTTTAGAAGAGTAAGTTTGAGGCAGAGTTGTTAATAGCATGGAATTCGACAAATGTTGATTGGTGAAACATGATAAGGGTGGCGTGAATTTGATTATTACTATCTTCGTCGTTTCTAGACAAGTATAAATCACTTTGAAAATAGAAAATAAATCACTTTGAAAATAGAAAAAAGAAAATTATTTATTAAAATATTTTTATTATTAAAAAAATAAAATCTTATAGTGATTGATTGAAAATAATAGGTTTAAAAAGTTAAAATTGAAAAAAAAATACTGATGTAACGTTAATTTTATTAAAAGTGACACTTATTCATAAAAATAATTATCTAAAACTACACTTATTTAGAAATAGAGAGTATATATTATTTTTTTTCTCTCATTAATATATATACCTTCGCAAATAGAATTTATTATTCTCCTTTTTTTTCTCTCTTATTATTTTTAAAGCTTTTTTTTTTTAACTCTTTTCTTTTAAGTTTTTTATTAAATAAATATAAATTTCTCTAAATGTATTAATCTTTGTCTTTTTAATTTGAATTTATTATTATTCATTTTATTTTTAGTTCTCGTTTGAGATTTTTTATTTCTTTGATGAAATTTATTATTTTTTCCATAATTTTTTTTTATATAAAAGCATATTATTTTCTTAGACTATATATAATTTTTAAATTTATTTACTTTTTGAATTTATTTATTGATATTCAAATAATAAGATTTATTTAAAAATATAAAAGCCGATTTATAATTTAATCCCATCAAGCAAAGCATATTTCTTATTGAATTATCAGTTTAAATATTGTATCAATATGATTGAAAAATATTAAAAAAATTCAAATTATTTTATTTTGATACTTCTTAATATATATTTTTATATTTTTTAATTTTAATCCAAGATAAATTTGTCATATGAATAAAGATTTGTATAATACTCCCTTAAAAAAAATGTGTGCCTTACTTTTACTTAACTATGATTCCATTTTTCTAATGGTGAATGGATGTAAATGATATAGGAGATTGTTGGGTTTTAGATTTTGCCACTCTTGCATACTGTTGAAAAATCATAATTTATAATAAGCAATTCTATGATCAAAATTTACTACATAATTAATTAGCCACTTCTCTCTTTCTCTGATTATATGTTGATATTTTTTAATTTTTATAGGAATATTACATAAATATATTATTTTTTAACTTTTTTTTTTTAATTTTACGATTATTTTTTTTAAATATATATATAATATATTTTTGGTATATGTCGTATTTTTAAAAAAATATTTTTAGATATATAATATTTTTGAAAAAATATTTTTAGATACGTAATATTTGATAAAAAAAATTATAATAGTAAAAATGAATTTTTTTTTTGGCATTTTTGAAAAAATCTAAATTTTTATTATGTTAAATTTTTTTTTTCGTATTTTTCATTTTTCATGTGTTGCTCTTAATTACTTTTTATTTATAAATCATGACCAATAAAAATCCCCCAAAAAGGCATAATAAAAAACATAACTTGCTTCAAATCATAAAAAACCATAAAAAAATAAATAAATAAAATTTAATAATAACTTATGATTATATTATATTTATATTTACAATTATTCTGTAAACAGAGAAATTATTAGTATTTTTATAATTTATAATTTACTTTTGGGAACAAGAAGTAGAGGTTGCTCCTTCTGCAAAGTTATACCAAACTTATCATTCATATCTAACATTGCAAGATCCTCACCATTTGGAAGAGACCAATCAAAGCAATGAATTAAAGAAGCCAAAATCAAGCAAAGTTGTCTTATAGCCATGGGTATTCCTGGACAAATCCTCCTTCCTGATCCAAAAGGTAGAAACTCGAAATCATGACCTTTCAACTCTAAACTTGACCCAATAAATCTTTCAGGTTTAAATGATAATGGATCTTCCCAAGTTGAGGGATCACGTCCAATTGCCCAAACATTCAATAATACTTCAGAATCTTTTGGAATGATATACTTCATAACTTCACAATTCTCAAGAGCGCGTCGAGGAAGGAGGAATGGAGCAGGAGGGTGTAATCTCAACGTTTCTTTCACACATGCATTTAAATATGGAAGTATTGAAACTTCATATTCATGTATTGAGTTTCTGTTGATTTCTCTGTCTAACTCTTGGCGAAGTTTACTCATGACTTCTCTGTTCTTGATAAGCTCTGCCATTGCCCATTCAACAGTTGTAGTAGAAGTGTCTACCCCTGCACTGAACAATTCCTGCAACATCAAAATTGTAGGTAATTAAGGACATGTCTTAAATTATTTGTCTACTAATAAAATTTAGGGATTGTGTTCACACCATAACCAGCCAATTGATTTGATCATCATCAAGTCCATTTGAAAGAAAAACATTCAATATATCTAAATTGGGAGAATCTTGGGTATGTCTTTCTCTTCTTTCCTTGATATAAATTTCCCAAGTGCCAAACATTTTTTCAAGGCACTTTGATGCCTCCCTTTTCAGACCCTGTGGATCCAACTCTGCAAATACAGGGAAAAAATCTGCCAAATTCGGAGTAGTGCCCACCTCCATCAATCTCCACATTAAACTTTTCAATCCATTAGCCAAACTTTGATTTTCCAAACCAATTAGGTCCTTAGAGAACACAAGGTTAGAAATTGTGTTAAAAACAGTAGCAAATACAACTTCCCCAATATTAACTACTTGTCCCTGTTTACTACCCAAAAACTGTATCAACTCGGACAATTTCTTTTCCCTCAAAGAAGCTTGTGATTCAATTGCTTTGGCAGATAAAAACTCTGTTTTAAACAAGGCTCTGAAGGACTTCCATTGGTCACTGCATATGGGGTTCCAAACAAAAGCTATACGTTCAAGAACAGGGTTCTTGCAAGGAAGAGCTTTTGGGATAAATCTAGCAGAGAGAAAACGATCATGAGTTTTGAGAATTTCAGTAGCTGAAAGCGGCGAAGACCCAACAATAACAAGTTGAGATCCAAGCCTGAGAGAAATTATAGGGCCATAAACTTTGGCCATATCTGTCAATGAGACGTGTAGTTTTTTCCCAATATGAGGTATGTTGCCTATAATAGGCCATGGCCTAGGTCCTGGAGGAAGAGGAGAAAGTTGTTTTGAATATAGAGAGGTAATTTTGAGGTTGAGGATGATTAATATAATAGGTAGAAGAAGTATGAAGAGAGTGAAAAGCATTGTTGTACTATGTGTTTGATGTATGTCTCAAAGAGATATGGTTTTTTTATGATTTATATATTACAATCTGTTCAGAAGATATTTTTGTTTACAAGTTGGGTCAATGAAAAAACCTACCCGACCCAGCAATAAACATAAAAATTGAATAATTCATTGAAACCCGACCAAACCGACACGAAATAATTTGGTCGGTTCGAGTCGGGTGTGGTTTAATTTAATTTCAACTGCCCACAATTTTTCACGCTTGACCTTTTCAAATCTAGTAGCCCTTACAGCTAGTGTGTTTCTTACAGCTACCTAGTAGCCTTTTTAATGCCTTTTGAAAAATAAAAACTGACAAAAGGCAAATAGAAATTCAAATAAACACATATAATTTTTAAATTCCAAAACGATAAATACCAAACAAGCCCTTCACTTTGGCAGCTAACCCTGCGTTTTCATCAACTTCTCTTGCTCAACACTTCAAAATAAGCTTTCTCTTTCGTTTCTTGATTTTCTAATTTCATTTCCTTGAAAGAAGGACATGTAATATTTAACTATCTATAATCTTCATTTTAATGGCTCTTGGCTAGGTACTACTCTTACTAACAGGTTAATAGTTGTGCTGGTGGAGATGAATGGGTTCAAAACTTCTTTAGCAAATATGAAAGCTCAGTACGAAGAAAAATCTTGAGATAGTGGTCACCCGATCCGATCCAACCCAACAATTAAACTGGATTGATTCTCAGGTTGAGTCGGTCGGATTATCCATCAATTTGAACAGTCATACTCAAAAGCCTTCCAAGTGGAGTGACTCGAGGATTATCATCCATTTGTATTATCTTCCCCCTTCAAATATTTTCATTTTAAGAATAATTTCATCTTCATCTCTTATGCAAGTGGGAATAACTATTTACTCCCAAACAGTTGATAGTGTCCTGTGCATATAACTAAAAATTGGTCTAAGAGATTATTTTTATTAATACTAAATGATTAAATAATTATCAGTATCAATCTTTTATTATTATTAAACAATAAAATTTAGCACTATAAATCTTAAAATTAATAATCTGTAAATAGTGAAATATTAATTAACATTAAAAAGAAGACCAAACTGAATATGGATTTTAAGAATTTTAATCTAATTAAGCTAAATTATTATGAATAAGACAATTTACCATAACAGAAAAAGAGAGAATTTCAAAGAGCAAAAGAGAGCTCCAAGTGCTTTAGCATCCATCAAAGAAAATACTAATCCATGTTTGCACTTCTTTTTACATGAGAACAATACAATACATAGTTGATGTGGTACAATACATACTTATTCATGTGCCTATTAGCCCTGCCCACTAAGAAATTTATAATTTTCTTTTTGGAACAAGTAATAAAGGTTTCTCCTTTTGCAATGTAACACCAAATTTATCATTCATGTCTAGCATTGCAGGGTCCTCACCATTTGGGAGAGACCAATCAAAACAGTGTATTAAAGAGGTCAAAATCAAAGGAAATTGTCTTATTGCCATAGGCAGTCCCGGACAAATCCTCCTTCCTGAACCAAAGGGCAGAAACTCAAAATCATGGCCTTTCAGGTCTAAACTTGAACCAAGAAACCTTTCAGGTTTAAATGACAATGGATCTTCCCAAATAGATGGATCTCTTCCAATTGCCCAAACATTCACTAGTACATGAGAACCTTTTGGAATAGTGTAATTCAAAACCTCACAATTCTGAAAAGTATGATGCATAAGGATTGGAGCAGGAGGATGTAATCTCAATGTTTCCTTCACACATGCATTTAGATAAGAAAGTTGAGAAAGTTGAGATTCATGAATTGAGTTTCTGTTGATTTCTCTGTCTAGTTCTTGGCAAATTTTATTCATGACTTGTTTGTTCTTGAGAAGCTCAGTCATTGCCCATTCAACTGTTGCAGTAGTAGTGTCTGCACCTGCAGTTAGCAATTCCTGCAATAAAACAATGATTATAAGCATCTAGCTATATTTATCAACAAACTAGAAATACTCGTCCGCCTTTATTTAGGTGCAAATTTTCAATTTTAATCATTTTTTTTTAATATATATTTAACAAAATAATTTCAATTATATCCAACATATCAAAATTGAAAATAATATTACAAATATTAACTTAAATATTATTTTTTCCTTTGCTCACTTCTCCCTTGCATTTCATATGAAATAATAAGTATAGGGATTGTGTACATACCAAAACCAACCAATTGATTTGATCATCATCAAATCCATTTGAAAGAAAAACATCCAAGAAATCTTTATTGGAAGCATCATTAGCATGCCTTTCTCTTCTTTCCTTGATGAGAATTTCCCATTGGCCAATCATTTCTTTAAAGCACTTTGACAATTTTCTTCTAAGACCCTGAGGATCCAAATTTTCAAGTATAGGATAAAAATCTGCCAAATTTGGAGTAGTAGACAACTCCATTAATTTCCTTACCAAACTTTTCAATCCACTAGCCGGTCCTTGATCTTCCAAACTAATCAAATCCTTGGAAAATAAAAGATTAGAAATTGTATTAAAAACAGTAGCAAATATAACTTCTCCAATATTAATTACTTGTCCTTGTTTGTTACCCAAAAATTGAATCAACTCGGACAATTTCTTTTCCCTCAAAGAAGCTTGTGATTCAATTGCTTTGGCCGAGAAAAGCTCTGTTCTGCATAAGGCTCTTAAGATCTTCCATTGATCACTGCATGTGGGATTCCAAACAATTGCTAGTCGTTCAAGAACATGGGTGTCGACAGGAATCCCTTTTGGGACAAATCTTGCAGAAAGTAATCGATCTTGATTTTTGAGAATTTCAGCAGCTGCAATCGGAGAAGACCCAACAATAAAAAGTTGAGAGCCAAGCCTTAGTGAAATTACAGGGCCATAAACTTTGGCTATGTTTGCTAATGAGATATGCAGCTTTTCCCCAACATGGGGAATGTTGCCAATGATAGGCCATGGCTTTGGACCTGGAGGAAGACGATATAGTTTTGAAGATAGAGAAGTAATTGTGTGCTTGAGAATGATGAAGAGAATAGGCAGAAGTAGTAAAAAGGGAAGGGCTAAGAGATTGATTAGCATTATTGTACAAAGGTGTTTGATGTTATGTCTCAAAGAAAATTAGACTGGATCTGTAATATGGTGCATCTTTTATTTCAAAGAATCAAAAGAAAATAAATAAATATATTAAGTTTATCCTCTTTTCTTCTTTGTTTTCTGCCGATTTTACTGTGAATTTTGGATCTATTTAAAAGAGTATGAAATATTGTATTAAAATTTAAAAAATATTAAATAATTTTTTTAATATTTAAGTTATTAATTTAAAATTTCATTTTAAAATTTTAAAATAAAAAAATTTAAATTAAATATTATAATTTTTTTTAAAACGATAATTTTAAAATAAAATTTTTACATAAACAATCACTATAATTTGTTTGACTATGGTGTTTGACTATGGAAGCACAAGAGATAATAAGCCATAGATTTTTCTGAACGAAATGATATTGGTCATGAATAGTGACAAATATATATCATTAAAAAAAATGAAGGGGGGAATAAATTAAAATATATTGTGATTTTGCCCTTATTTTAAATGAAAGTTGTGTTTTTTTAATAATATTTTAGTACTATGAACTTAATATCGTTTGACAAATTAGTATTAATTTACCTAATATAATTAAAATTACTAATGCGAAAATAATTTTTTTTTTTTTACATAGCATCCACATGTCATATAACATAAAAATTGAAAAAAAAAAGTAGTATTTTAACTAAAATCCCTAACTCATTCCAATTCTACAAGTACCTTACGCAGTGTAATCATCATCATAATCCTCAAATTTCCCACAAGTTAATGGAGTTGGATGTAACAGCATTGCCAAATGCGACGCAAATTAATAGCACTTGCGAGGATATTATGTAAAAAAAAGAAACATTGGGAAGAAGATTAACATATTGTGTACGTTATTGTTTAGTATAAAATATAAGTTCTTTCAATGGATTGATATAAAAAACGTGTGATAGAGTTATTGAGATTCTACCTCTTCTGCTAACAAAGATAACAGATTAAGGATGAAATTGCAATACGCAGAATAAGGGAAGTTGAACTTGAAATGGAAATATGCAGGTATAATAAGAAAGTAACTCATTTAGAGGCTAAATTATCCAATTTGCAAGCAGAGGTAAGAAAGTTGCAGTTAGAGTTGATGTCGCATGAAAAATTTGTGTATGCTTCTACTGAAAAATAAAGGAAGACATGCAAATGCCATTTTGTTGTTGATATTTGTGTTGATTTCGTCCTTTTTTTTTTTGTTAACAGTGGAAAAGCTAAAGGAGAATGACTATTTGTGTCTGCCATAGTGTGTAATTACATTATCAGTAGTATGTAATTAGGTAATATGTGGGTGTAAGAGGTTGGTTATATTGGCATTGATATTAGTTGGAGTATTAGTACTGATACTAGTTTTTAGCCTATAGAACTTATTTTGTATTAAAAGTGTTTATGACTTTATTTTGTATTAAAAGTGTTTATGAAAATGTGTCAATAAAATGAAGTTATGAACTAATTTTAAATTTGTGACTTTTTTTTTATTGCTTGAAATCAATGAACTGATTTTGTATTAATGGTGTTTGCTTAATACTTGTCATAATACTTTCACGTTTGAAATAAGGACAAGTAAATTTAAAAATGTTGAATCCTATATGGCAATTATTAGAAGGGGGGTGAATAGGAATTTAAATTTTTAATGCAATCTAACATCATAAGTCAATACACTATCAAATTCAATGTAAGTAAGATACAGAGAGAAAGGAATAGAGAATTCTTAGTTTGTTTTATAGTGGTTCGGAGCAAACTTTTCTTCTATATCCACTTCGCCAAAATTCTCAACTTAGGGTTTCACTAGTTCTCTGGGATTGTGCCTAGCACTTATAATACAATAGTTAATACAAAATTTTTCCCTTGCAAAAGATTCTTGGGATTTTTTCCAACAATAGATTTTTGAAATTTCGCCATAGTTTTCCAAGATTTTGCCCATACAATAGTTTAATTGAGATTGTGGTTTGAGGTCACTCAAGGATACACAATCAAAGCTATTAAAAGATATGGAATTATCTAATAGCTTTTTCAACTTTGAACACAAAGAATATAAAACTAAGAACAAGTGTGTTCAAAACTATAGTAAAAGATTGAAAGTTGAAGATATGAGTTGTAAGCATTTGAATCTTTTGGAATGTATTTTTCTTCACTTAAAAATATCTCCTTTTTATAGCCATTGACTTCAGACTAAAAAAATATGGGTATTCTAAAGTGGAAAAAAAATGATTTTTTTAAGCTAACATTATCAATTTGATACTCTACACATTTTGCTGATAAAGAGAGGTAACATTCATTATTTTTCAATAGTGTTCATTTCTTTGTTATGGCAATGTTAGTGACTTTTAGGAATGAATATGAGTTACTTCTTTGTGTTGAAAGTCTCAATTTCATTTTGATGGGTAACATTCATTATAAATGTGTATACAGTATTCCATCTGCTTGATTGCGTTGGTGAGTAGCACTGATAAAGTTCTTTAATAGCTGGTGAAGTACAAGAATAATGTGCGTTATGATTTAGAAACGAGAGTGAAGTTGCTCTCTATCCCAAATTCTCAAATTTTAATTAAATGTAACGTTCATTAATATTGTGGAACGAGCTTTATCACCTGCATATCAGCAAAAACAACCTTATAATAAATGTTAAGCATGTTAAATAATAAAATAAAGTTTTGACATTATCAAAACACATATATAGACAACAAAATATATGCATAAAAGAAAAGGTATCACTAATAAGCAATGGACTTAATCACAAGTTGAGGCTTCATAAGCTAATAAGTTTAACATACTAATAAGCAATTAATAACAAAGATATTAACAATCAACAAGTATCATTAAACAAAACTATTCTTGAAATAAAGAAGACAAAACTTTTGGATCATAAAAATATATCCTATCTTGTCATTCCAACATTAGAAACATAATAATTCCAATTTTCCATATGTTAGAAGTGACTTCTAAACATAGTAACATCTAAAGTCATCATAAGAGTAACAATATATCATATCTAACTAAAAAGCCCTTAAGTCAACCTAGTTTAAACTTGTAGCTTTACATACATAATGTTGTCTTTCAAACAAAGAGTTAGCATTACAAATAAAATGGACCACATTATATAACCAACATAAAACTGTTAACTGTATTAGTTTTGTTCATCAGTAGGAGTTGGGCCATTACATCAAAACAAGCAATGGCTAATAGAAACAAGATCTCATTAATATCTCTAGTCATTGCACATAACAATTGCTCTCCCCTTAAGGTTTTTAATTAGCATCCATCTAGATACCAATAATTAGTCTTAGACCAAAGAAAAAAATCTTATTTTGAGCTGCAAAGCTCATATATCTATATTGAAACACATGCACATATTAATAGTTTCTTCTCCTCCCATGATAGTAACACCTGCTTCCTCATCTATCAAATTCTTCTCCAACTTCACTTTATGCATAATCCTATGACCATTTGTATTGTTACTTAAGATCTTCATCAATGATCTTTTTTGCCTTTCTTTTATTTGTGTAGCATGAATGGAGACTGTAGCACTTAGATGATCTGCTTTTGCACTGCATTCACATCCTAGTTTGGGTTGTCTCTTATCTCTTCAAAGTACTTTTCAAATAAATACCTTGAGTTCACAATATAATTATTCCAATCCCTAGTGTAATTGTGAATAGGTTTGAAAGTTTTATTATGGAATGTAGTAGTCTGAACCACCAAAGAAGCATGAACCTAAACCCACAATTATTCTTGCAAATTGTTGTGACTCTTTTGGAGGAATTCTTTGTCAAAGTATATGAAAATCCTTTTCTCACTTCATGTTCCTTCAAAGCATTTTTTTAAGACACTATAGTTACTAAATTTAATTCCTTTACATAATTAGGGGTCATGCAAACTTGAGTTTTCGTCAAAATCAAGATTTGTTTTAGCCTCATCATATGATCCCTTTAAACTATGTAAATTATCACTTTCAACCATATTCTCACAAAATGCCAGATAACCATCTTCATCTAAATCCATCATAATGTTTGCATTTGCATTCTGAGTACCTCTTTCATTCCCATGTCCATCTCCAGCTTCATCCCTAACTCTAGCTCTATCCCCATCTCTAGTCCCATCAATATTAGTTGGATTAGATGTAATATTATTAACAATGTCATCATCATTGCCTTCCATAAAAAACAATATAGGCTCATTGCAATCAAACTTATTTTCAGACGAACTTTCACTCTCTTCTTCTGGTGGTATATACTCCCTTCTTGAATCACCACTCCACATTTCATCATCTCCCCTTAAATTTGTCATACCCTCACTAAATACCTCCTCACCATTCTCCCCATCTACATTATCCCCTACTACATTATCCCCTGCTACATTATTTATAAGGTTTGACCTAATTAACCAATTGATCCCTCCTTTTCGAGAAACTAATTAGATAGTCCCTGAATTTTACTTTCGTCAAAGTTATTAGTCCTTTTATCCTTTTTTTTTCTCATTTTTCCATTAGTCAACTCAGAAAATTATTTTTAATATATATTAAAAAAAAATTTGGTACCTAAAATACTCTTGTCCAATTCTTTGCTCCATTTGAAACATCCTTCACAAAAGCTGCGAAGCTGCCATACCATAAATCAATAGCAAGAAATCTAACGGAATTATTTGAGGATGAGGTTGAAATGGTTTTATCATTAGATATAATGAGAAAACAATGTTCATGAATCTCAAAATTTAATGAAGGAAAGTTTAATTCTTCAAAAAAATCCAATATTTCCCATTGTTATTTTGTATAAAACTCTAGTAAGAAAAAAAAAAAAAAAAAAAAAAAGATAATTATAAATTTGGTGCCTGTACTTTTTAAAATTTTTTATTTTAGTGTTTGGATAAAATTTTCTATAATCAAGTGTCTGAACATAGAAAATGTATATCAATGTAGTGTTTTGCTTCGTTTTAAACTTTGCTCATTAATATAGTGTTTTGCTTCGTTTTAAACTTGCCTAATTGCTTATTAGGCACTGTGGGTCATATTTTCTCAGAAATTTCAGCTTTTCATATTAGATGTGCTTAAATATAATAAGAAAATACCAAATTAACCTTTACATCAACTCTTCTCACCTTTTTCTCTTTGCAAAAACACAAAAGAAAATTTTCCATTAAAGCATAAAAACCCTAACTTTTTCTCTCGCACAAGCAACTTTCTTTTGTTATTGTACTTTTTATTTGTTATCCAATTTGTAATTCTAAGCTTTTTCTTCTTCTTTCCTTATTTCAATCTTCACTCTCTCTCTCTTTCTCATTTCCTTTCAATATATTTAACTTTGCCTAATAATCTCCTCTCCTCTAAGCCCTTCGATCACTCTGGGAATCCTAAAGGTACTTAGTTACTTACTTTCCTTTTTACAATTTGTTTTCTTTTCTTGATTTAATTGATTTCGAGTTAATCTTAGATTTTTAGTTTTATTGATCTGAACTCTATAGTATATTAAATTTGGTGGCTTCGGAGAACTAGTAGTGAAAGTGAGGGTGGAAGTGGTGGTAATTGGTAGGTTTTTAGGTGGTGATGGTGATGGTGGATTGAGGGGGAGATGGTGATGGTAGAAAAAGAAGAGAAGTGAAGAGTGATAGGAAATTGTTGTTTTTGTGATGGTTGTGGCAGTAGCGGAGGAGAAGATGGAGAGAGGAATGGTGTTGTTGTAGACAAGTGAACACGGTGTTATGTTGGCTAGCTAATTGAAGAGTAAATAGATAAAGTGGAGACAATAGATAAGGGAAAGGTTGTTATTTAATTAGCTAGAGTGAGAATGGTTATATAAAGGTTAGTTTGGTCATTTCTTATATCCTATTTAAGTACATCTGACGTAAAAGTTGAATTTTCTAAGAAAATGGGATCTACAGTGTTTAATCAGCACCCATGCAAGCTTAAAACGAAACAAAACACCACATTGATGTATATTTATTCCGTTCAGACATTTTATTATAAAAAAATTTTATCCAAACACAAAATAGAAAATCTTGAAAAGTACATGCACCAAATTTATAGCTATCCCTAAGAAAAATGAGAAGGTTATCCATTTCATATTTGCACAAATAAAAATTAAATTGATTGGATTTAAACTCAGTAAAATTGAATAAGAAAATACAAATAAAAACCAATAAACAATTAAATTCAGGGGTATTCATAAACTAATTGACAAAGAAAAATTCTATGGAATTTTAATTCCTTTGTTATCCAAAACATAGAAGAGAAAGATGATGAAAATATCTGAGATTTTGAGATTCAAAAGATGTACTTAACATTATGAAGCAAAAACGCAGAGCAAAAAGTTGAAAGTATGAAAGTGAAAATGCCCAATCCGATAACTAAGAAAAGCAACAAAACAAAGCAATATTTTCAAACCCGACCCGGTCTTAAAATCGGCAAAGACAGAGGATTAAGGATTATAAATTCAACTGAAATCGAATAAAAAATAATTAAATTAATACTATTGTAATATTAAAACTAATTTTTATTATATAATTTGAAATTTATTATCTATATATTCAAAGTAAATATAATGTTGTTATAATTAAAATCAAATAATAAAGTGATGGAAAAAATTTAAATCTAAATATGATAATATTCAACATAAAATCTAAATAATACCATCCATAAATTTGAGTATTTATATTTTTTATTATGTTAAAAAATACTATTATGCAAAATTTATAATATTAATACAAAATTTAATTGAATACTAATACTAACTGAATATTGATGTAAAATTTATTATAAAATAATAAAATATATGTAATAAAAATTAATAATAACACTCATCTGTGTGTGTGAATTTGTATAAGGTAACTTATTGAAACATCAACATCAACATCAACATCAACATTATCATTCTCTGCATTGCCTTCAAACAATGTATGCAATCAAATTATTTACTGCATGTGCATGTGTTTATTGCACGATACATATATGTACATGAACGCACATAGATGTGCAGCATATACATGATCAATACCGAGCATGCCCATACATAAGCTTTACATATTATTCCAATTGGTGGAACGAGCAGCTAAGTCACACACACACATGTATGCAAGATAGTCACTCTTATCTTAATAAATTACGTGAAATGCCATTGACAAACGGAGAGTTGAAGTGGAGAACAACTCACCAATTTCTACTGAATAAGATTTCAACCAAGTATCCAAAGTAAATACCATCAAATGCCACTTTATTTTAAGAAAAAGACAACAAACCCTTTTTTTTTTCTTGATGGCTATCATTGGACGGAGGAGCATTGAAGTCAAATCAATTGGAAAATCAGTGTTTTAAACCAATTAGACAGTGATTTGTTATGACTATTAATGTGATTTCACCTGCAGTAATTTTCTTTACATTAACATTACTTCTACTACTACTTCTTGCTCTTCAATGGCTGTATTTGGATTTGAAGGGTTTCAAAAGCGCTTTAAGCTTCATTTCTTTGGCTGAAATTTCTGCAGCTGGTTTTACCCACAACATTTTCTAATAAATTTATTTTTCATCTCAAAATAAATTTTCTAATTTTATTTTAAAATATATTAATTTAAATTATATTTTATCTTAAATTTAATAATAATACTCTTATTAAATGATTAATAGTAAAACGTGATTAAATGATTAATAAATTTGATGAAGATAAATTTAGAGATTATTTAATTAGTTCTTAAAAAAAAATTCGTAATTAGATCAAATATCATAAATAAAATAATAATATATTAAAAAAATAGAAATATTATTTCAAATTTGCAATTTTTTTGTAAATTACAATTAACCATTGATTAGGTGTATAAAGAACGCTTGTGTGCATTTGTGTATTCCTTAATCTAATAGTACTGCCCCCTTAAAAGAAAAAAAAAATCTTATAGTTACAAGTTAAATTGAATGTAATTCATTATTTAGAGAATTAAAAAAATTAAAAGAAGATGATGGATCTTTTATTAGATAAAGTGAAATTATTTTCTAAAATGTATGAGGAAAATAATATTTTTTATATAAATTCTCTATATATGACAAGTCAAGATGGATCTCATAATAATAAAAATCATGATACAATTAACAATATTATCAAATTGATATTTTAATTATAACAAATGAACAATTAACTAAAAAGAAAATGTAATGAAATTTTATCATGTAATACATTTAATATAGAAAAAAATTATTTGCTTGCAAATCTTAGAAATTTCTATGAATAAAAAAATTATATTTAAAATTTTAATTAGAACTTTTCAAATTTAATGTTGATTAAAATTTGAATTCGCAAAAGTAATCAACAATTTTTCATATTTGTATCAAATTTTGGTGAAAATAAAAAAGTTAAATATTAATTATCTTGTTAATAGATTAATTCGACTTATAATATTATATTAACTTTATCTACTACAATAACAAAACATCTATTTTATATTATGAAAATAACAACAAAATTACAAACTCATTAATTACTTATATCTATTAATTACTTGTATCCACTGCAGAGTACAATACTTGATTTATAGTTTTCTTTTGGGAATAAGAAATAGTGGTTGTTCCTTCTGCAATGTTATACCAAACTTATCATTCATGTCCAGCATTGCAGGGTCCTCACCATTTGGAAGAAACCAATCAAAACAATGAATTAGAGAGGCCAAAATCAAGCAAAGTTGCTTTGTAGCCATGGGTAGTCCTGGGCAAATCCTCCTTCCAGAACCAAAAGGTAGAAGTTCAAAATCATTACCTTTCAAGTCTATATTAGACCCTAGAAACCTTTCAGGTTTAAATGATAATGGATCCTTCCAAACCGAGGGATCGCGTCCAATAGCCCAAACATTCAATAATATTTCAGAATTTTTTGGAATGGTGTAATTCATAACTTTACAAGTCTCGAGAGCACAACGAGGAATTAGGAATGGAGCAGGAGGATGTAATCTCAATGTTTCTTTTACACATGCATTTAAATATGGAAGTTGAGAAACCTGAGATTCATGTACTGAGTTTCTGTTGATTTCTTTGTCTAACTCTTGGCTAACTTTATTCATCACCTGTTGGTTTTTGAGAAGCTCAGCCATTGCCCACTCAATTGTTGTGGTAGTAGTATCTACACCTGCACTGAACAATTCCTGCAACACAATAATAATAATTAATTAATTAAGGACGTACCTTCTAAAACTAAAATCATTCAAGTTTACAAATTTTGTACACACCATTGCCAACCAATTGATTTGATCATCATCAAATCCATTTGAAAGAAAAACATCCAAGAAATCGTTATTGGAAGAATTATGAGCATGCCTTTCTCTTCTTTCTTTGATGTAAATTTCCCAGACTCCAAACATTTCTTCAAGGCACTTTAAAATTTGTTTTCTAAGACCCTGAAGATCCAATTCTTCAAGTATAGGAAAATAATCTGCCAAATTTGGAGTCGTGCCCAACTCCATCATTCTCCATATCAAGCTTTTCAATCCACTAGCCAATCCTTGATCTTCAATGCTGATCAAGTCCTTAGAGAATAAAAGATTAGAAATTGTGTTAAAAACAGTAGCAAATACAACTTCTCCAATATTAATTACTTGTCCTTGTTTTGTACCCAAAAATTGTATCATTTCAGACAATTTCTTTTCCCTTAAAGTAGCTTGTGATACAATTGCTTTAGCAGAGAAAAGCTCTGTTCTGCATAAGGCTCTTAAGATCTTCCATTGTTCACTGCATGTGGGATTCCAAACAATGGATATACGCTCAATAACATGGAACTTGCGAGGAAGCCCTCTTGAGATATATCTGGCAGAAAGCAATCGATCTTGATTTTTCAGAATTTCAGTAGCTGCAATTGGAGAAGACCCAACAATGACAAGTTGAGTTCCAAGCCTTAGTGAAATTATTGGGCCATAAACTTTTGCTATCTCTGTCAAAGAGATATGTAGCTTTTTCCCAACTTGGGGAATGTTCCCAACAACAGGCCATGGCTTGGGACCTGGAGGAAGATGACATTGTTTTGAAGATAAAGAAGTAATGAAGTGATTGAAGATGATGAAGATAATTGGTACAAAAAGAAGAAATGGAAGGGATAAAAGATTGATGGACACACCTGTAGAAGGTGTTTGATCCATTGCCTCAGAGAGAACTGAACTGAACTGAATCTGTTAATTAAATAAAAGGCTACTGTTTGTACTGTGGTTGATGTGTGTGATAAATGTATACGACAGATAGGCACCCAAAATATCTTTTATTGTGGTGGTCAGTGGTCACTATTGAACAAAAATATGTATAATAATTCAAAGGCACAATTGACTTAAAAATTTAAAATTTTGTGTTATTTTTTAATTTTATCTAAAATTTTAAATTTTATTAATTTTTATCAATAATTTAAATTTTATAAATGTTAAATTTAAATTATAGTCTTTAAAATTAAAAATAATATAATATTTAATTTTTAAATTAATTTTTATTTTTATAAAATAATAAGAAATTAAATTTTAATTTTACAAGATATTTAAATTTAAATTATTTTAAAATTCATATTACAAAAGATTTTATTTAAGACGAAATTAAATTTGAATTTTTACTTTTGATTATTGGAGAAAATGTAATAAGGGAGTTTTTTTTCTTTTAAAATTAAGTTTAATGTAACGTTTCTAATGAAATAAATAGATCACTTTTTAAAATTAAAAATAATATAATAAATTATCAATAAAATAGATTTTATAATAATCATATAAATTATGTGTAATAAAATAATTTAATATATATGTATAATTTTTTTTAATTAAGTAAAATAATAAATCTATTTGTTATAAAATTTAATATGCAGTTGGTTGGTATAAATATTTAAGCGAGGCCAACAATTGATATAAATAAATGTAATTAATTTAATTTATTTTCAAAAAAATATATAAATAATTTATCATATTTATGAGACTATAAATTAAATTGAACTTATATTAAATTTGAGTTGTTAATAAAAATTTGACGAAATTTAAAATTTTGAATAAAATTAAAAACTGGCACAAAGTTTTAAATTTTTTAGGTCATTAAAATTTTTAATTTTGAGAATTGACCATAATTAAAATTAATTTTAAAAATTAGACACATTTCATAAAATTTAAAGTTTTAGATGAAATTAAAAAATTACACAAAATTTTGAATTTTTTTTTATGTCATTACGCCAATAAAATCTTCCTTTTTCACAATGAAAAATATATTAGATAAATAATTTATTAAAAATATTATAATCAATTTCAATAATAATAATAAATCAAGAACCCAAAAATTAAAAAGAAAGTGATAGACCCCTAATTTCAAGAAATAAAAAAATTAAAAAAAAAAAAAAAGCCAATTTCAAATGCCTAATTTATTAGGGCTACAACCAATTTAATATGTAGGCCACAACCAATTTAATATGTATTGAAATTATGGACCAAATGCCCTTAAATAAATTTGCATAAATCCTTATATTATCTCTCGGGAAATTATTTAGTACATTTGTTATATATGAAAATAATGTACCTTATTTTTAAGTGGTTATATCACCTAAATATACGACAAATGAATTCCACCTCATTGTAAGAAAATATGCATGTGCAATATTAGGTATACATTCAATAATTTCCCTAATTTCTCTCAATGAAAACAACAAAGAAGGCCGTTGAAATTTGAATTGCCAACTTAATATTGGCAAAAGTATCCAATAATAATGACAAATATATAAAAAATTTATATGTGAAATTTATAAGTAAGTGGATGTTAGATCTAGAATTTATAAGTAAGTGAATGTTGGATCTAATATATACAATTAGTTTTATATAAATGAATTTTAATATTTATTCACTTATAAGTTTATATATGTACGAGTTCATAAATTTTAATATAATATCAGAATTTTATATTCAAATGAATTGAATCTTGAAACTTATTTTCAAATTTTATTGTTGGACTAATACCTCTTCGGATCTAGGTATTTCTTCTAGTCGCACAACCAACTTTGATAATTATGCATATATAGGGGAGGTAGGCTAGTCGCTGGCGGGCTGGCTTAGTCCTTTGGCAGAATTGGCTTGAAATTCCATGCAAATGGGTGCAAGGGCAGTGCATGACTCGCTCAAATGTGTGGAAAATAGTTAAAGAATATCTGGGGAAGACACATATTCGAATTCCAAGCATACAAGGCAGTTATGCCTTATCCAAGGTAATTACTTGCTAGAAATTTAAATATGTCCTAAGCAGTTGGAGGTGTCAACTGCCTGTTTGAATTTAAATTCGAATATAACTGCCCTATCTTTATAAAGGGCTTGTAGGCTTGATTATTGACAGGAGTAAAAACACAGGGAGAGATATATGTATGAGAATTTGGCAAAGATTATTGTCAAATTGTGAGTGACCCTTGTAACCTTTGTTTGAGGAAATGCTCTTTGTAATCCTTTGTTAAGAGTAATAAAGGTTGGGAAGTGAATTCCTATAAATTTGCTTGTTGTTTATTAACTTGATGCTTGATTAAATCGGCTAAGTCAATTTAGAGAAATTGGCAAGGCTGTCCGCTGTGCAAAATTGGCTAAGTTATTAGCTAAATAAAATACAAATTTATTTGTGTGGAGGAAGTGCTGAGTTAAGCAAGAGGCTTAACTGCCTCACAGGAAATTTTACTTAGAAAAAAATTTTATAAGTAAAAAGACCCCTGTGACAACTGGTATCAGAGTCTAAACTAAGGCAATGGCCGGTGGTAACAAAGAGTTAAATGAAGGTTTGAGGAAATACTCTTTGTAAACCAGTTTCACTCACAGGTAAACCAGTTCTACTTGTAGGCCTACCACAGCTCATGGTTTCCCTTGCTCTTTGCTTTGACATAACCAGCTATGCCAACTTATCATTCTAGGCAATTTTGGCCCAATACTTGAGTCCAGTATGCCACTCTAAGCATTGGTAGGCCAATGAGATATTTGGGGTCCTTACAAACCTCCCCCACCCGAGGGACTCAACACCCTCGTTGAAAGCTTCTAAATGTGTTCCAGCAATTCCTACCTTGGTTCCACATCACTCTCATGCACCCATGCAAAGTAAAAAACCCAACAAGAACTATAGCCAATAGTAATGTCTTGGCCTGATCCTTCGCTGCCTCACAAAGAAATCATTGTTCAGATTGTCACTCAACACTAGAAATCTTTCAAGTGTTAGACAAAAAATCCATTCTCTTAAGAAATACACTGTAGCCAGCATCTCCTTTTCTTCATAAGAAAAGTTCATTTCTAAGTGAGTCATTCTCCAGCTTCCAAACATCACTGGATAACCTTCATGAATCAGTATCCCACTAACATTCTTATCTCCAACAATCACATGAACTTCGAAGATGATTTCTTCAAAATAATTAGGCTCAGGCTAACTTAAACACATCATTGCCGTAAGCAAAGACGTTTGTCTTGGTTCAACATTATTATTAGAGAGGTTACGAAGGTAAGACTCCACTTGGTTCTCAAACTACTATAATGAAGTATCCCTCTCCCAAGTAGCATCAGTTACTGGCTTTCCTTTCCACATGATAAGGAATTTTGTCCGTCTATTTTTCTTGCTTTGGCCCATTATTCTATGATCAAGGATTTCCTCAACCTCGTCACTGAATTGCTTTCTAATTACAGGAGGAGCACGCTTGGCCTTGCTCTTAGAAGGATCATTTGGATCTTCGTGATATGGCTTTAGAAAGCTCACATGAAAGGTAAGATGAACTTTTAGTCTCTCAGGCAATCTCAACCTATAAGCCACATTGCCAACTTTTTGAATTACTTCAAAAGGACCATCATACTTTGGAATGAGACCGCGATGCACGGTCTTGCTATTGATTTTCTTCCAGATTTGGAGAGTCAGTTTTAGCAACACTCTGTCTCCCACATTGAAGTCCAGGGGCCTGTGCTTTCGATCAGCATACTTCTTCATTCGATTCGCAGCCTTTCTCAAACTATCATGAGCTTCATCAAGCATCTCTTGCTTGTCTTTGGCATATCTATATGCTGCTAGATATTTCCCACTTGTTTGCTGCCTTGCTACCTCTAATAGTGTGATAGATTGTTGGCCTAACACCAATTCAAAAGGACTCATTTCCGTAGTCAAAGACCTGTGCAAGTTATAGCAAAACTGTGCATTGTCTAGCAAATCAAGCCAATTCTTCTGACTTGCAGTAATATAATGCCTCAAGTATTCTTCTAGCAGATGATTGATTCTCTTAGTCTGTCCATCAGTTTGTGGGTGATTGGCAGTGGAGAATTTCAAGTCTGTGCCCATCATATTGAACAATGAAGTCCAGAACTGACCTGTAAATCTCGCATCTCTATCACTCACAATGTCATTTGGGATGCCGAAGTACTTGACTACAATTTTGTAAAACAACTCTTCTGTAATGTCAGATGAATAAGTTGAAGGGGCAGCAATAAACACAACATATTTAGAAAATCTGTCCACCACAACCATCACAGAGGATATATCATTCACCTTCGAAAATCCACTGATGAAATCCATTGAAACCGACACCCATGGTTTCTCTGAAATAGGCAAAGATTGTAGCAAACCTGACTATTTCTTCTTCTCAATCTTATCTTGTTGACACACAAGACAAGTCTTAACATAAGCTTTCACATCATCTTCCATTTTAGGCCAAAAATATGAACGGGACAGTAATGCTAACATTCATTCAACACCAGGATGGCCAGCCCACTGTGGATCATGGGTCTCCTTTAGTAGATCTTTTCACAAGCCTCCTACCAAAGGAACAAAGACTCTACCCCCTTTGAACATGAAGAGGTTGTCATCAATCCAATATCGACGCACCAAACCATCATTCACCTGCTGCATCAGTCTGCCATAGGCCATATCTTCCCTGGCAGCTTCCTTGATTCTGTCCAACATGGATGTCTCCACCCGAGACACAACATAGATGGTAGCAAAAACTTCCTTTGTGCTTAGAGCATCCGCAACTTGATTATGCCTATCAGGTTTATGCTACCATACAAAGTCATATTCTGCTAGGAACTGTTGCCAACGGGCCTGCTTAAGGAACAATTTCTTCTATGTCTGGAAGAAAGTGTTGGCAACATTGTCGGTGCAAACAATGAACTTTGTTCCAAGCAAGTACACTATCCAAACCTGCAAGCAGTGTACCACAACAACCATTTCTTTTTCATGGGCGGAATACCTTTCCTCAGTAGGATTTAACTTCCTACTCTCAAATGCAATTGGGTGGTTCTCTTGCATGAGCACTCCCCCCACCGCTTTATTAGAAGCATCCGTGTGAACTTCGAAAGGCAACTCGAAGTCCGTCAACCGTAACACCGGCTCAGAAGCAATAGCCTTCTTCAACTTTTGAAAGGCCTCCTCACAATTCTCTGACCAATGCCACCGCACATCTTTTTTCAAAAGATCAGTCAGAGATGCCACCTTCTTGGAATAACCAGCAATGAACTTGCGATAGTAATTCACCAAGCCAAGAAAAGACCGCAACTCTGGAACTTTAGTTAAGGCAAACCAATCCAGGATGGCTTGTACTTTCTTAGGATCCATCCGCACTTGGCGATTGCTAACCAAATGCCCCAAGAACATGACTTCTTGCTTAGCAAATTCACATTTCTCTATCTTCACATAAAGTTGAAACTCTCGCAAACAGGCCAACAATTTTCTCAAGTGTTCCACATGTTCCTCCAACGACTGGTTATATATGACAATGTCATCCAAATAGACCACCACAAAGTCATCCAAATATTCATACAGAACATCATTCATCAGATTGCAGAATGTAGCTGAAGCATTTGTCAAACCAAACGACATGACAAGAAATTTATAAGAACCATACCGGGTCACACAAGTTGTCTTTGTTTCTTCCCCTTCAGCAATTCTGACCTGCCAGTACCCGGACCATAGATCCAACTTGGAAAACCAAAAAGCCTTGCTCAATCTGTCCATCAAGTCTTGAACAAGTGGAATGGGATATTTTTTCTTGACTATGATTTTATTCAATGCCCTATAATCCATGCACATCCGCAAAGAACCATCAGCTTTCTTCTGGAATAATACAGTAGCACCGTAAGGGGCTTTGGATGGCTGAATGAAACCAGTCTCCAACAATTCATTCAATTGCTTGCTCAATTTTGTCAATTCCAGAGGAGACATGCGATATTGTGGGTGGGCAGGAGGGACAAAACCAAGCACTAATTCAATCTTGTGATCAATGGCTCTCCGTGGTGGTAAAGTCTTCGGGAGCTCCGAAGGCATAACATCCGCTAATTCTTCCAACACCACAATAATAGAATTTGGGACTTCCACCAACTTGTCTAGCTTGATCTCTATCATAGCCACTAGATAGGTATCTAATCCATACTTCAGCCCTTTTTCAACCCCCGTGGCTACAATGCAATCAGATCTATCCTTCTGTTTCCCCGTCACAAAAGGATGGCAGCATGATACGAAGCAAGGATTTGCTTCTTGCATCACCATGACCCCATCTAGGTGAGGCATAGGGACAGTCTTCGTCTTCATGCAAAAATCAATCCCCAATATAAGGTCAAAGTCATCGAAGGGTATCACCAGAAAATTTGCCTTCCCCGACCAATTTCCCACAACCACTGAGACACTATATGCTATACCAACCACAACTTGCGCATTTGCATTTACCGTCTTCAGGAAACTTGGGCATTTAGTCACACTCAGCCCATACTGCTTGACAACTCTGGCAGACAAAAAGGTATGAGTTGCTCCAGTGTCCACCATAACAACTATGTCCCGATTATTCACCTTCACATTGATATGCATCAACATAGCCTGAGTAGCAGCAATATCACTTGTCACAAGATTGAGCAGAAACAAATGATTTAAATACGCAATGATCGAATTGATCAATTACAGTGGATTCACCAATGTTACAATTTCCTGATCCGTGGTCTCGTGGTTTTCTTCCACCATAATGACATTCAATTTTTCCTTTTCCGGACAATCTTTGGCTTGGTATGGACCATTGCACAAGAAGCAGCCCTGATTTGTATTAGAACCACCCTTTTTTTGTGAAGAAAAGCCAAAATCTTTTTGCTTCCCCTTCACTGCATTAGTCCCCTTGCCTTTCCTCCTCTTGTCCTTGTTGCCTTTTCCCTTATCTTCTCTACCAGATTTAGATTTCAAGAAACCATCATTTTCTTTGGTTACTTTGAAATCCACCAAACTATCGGCAGCCACAATTGCGCTGGGCAAATACTTCACGTTCTACCTCCGAAGTTCCACTTGTGTCCACAATTGTAGGGCAGAGAGCAAATTAAACAACTTGTCTTCCTCAGACATGTTGGTTATATCCAGCAACAAGGAACTAAAAGCTTTCACGTAATCCTGCACTGTGCTGGTATGTTTCAGTCTCTTCAGAGACTCCATTGCAACCCAAGATGAATTGCATGGCAGAAATTGATCCTTCATTTCTTTTTTCAACCTTTCCCATGAATCATTTTTTTCCCTTTTGGTGTTAGCATCCTTCGAAGTTCATGACCTCTACCATAATTTTAAATCTCCAACTAGATACATGCTTGTGATTGTGACTTGCTCAGTCTCCGCAATATGCGAAGCAATAAAATATTGCTCCATGTCCCATAAAAAATTTTCCAAATCCTTTGCACTTCTAGTACCATTGAAAGGTTTTGGTTCAGGGACTTTCACTAATCGCCTTCCATCAGTCTTGCCTTCAGTGTTACCAATAGCCTTGCGTAACACCACAATTTGGTTGTAAATGTTATCATTTACATTCCATAATCCAGCCAAACAATCAATAAGGGACTGCCCAAACTCTTTGGACTCGGCCTCCAGATTTGCAATCCTATCACAAATTGAAGATGGAGCAGAATCCTCCCTCTCAAGAGGTTCTTCCAGAGTACCCAACAATGCTTCCAACCGCGCCACACGCTCTTTTAGCTCGTTGTTACTACCAAGCATTGCCCTAGGCTCTGATACCAGTTGTCACAGGGGACTTTTTACTTATAAAATTTTTTTCTGAGTAAAATTTCCTACGAGGCAGTTAAGCCTCCTGGTTAACTCGGCACTTCCTCTACACAAATAAATTTGTATTTCACTTGGCCAACAACTTAGCCAATTTTGCACAGCGGACAACCTTGCCAATTTCTCTAAATTGACTTAGCCAATTTAATCAAGCATCAAGTAAATAAACAATAAGCAAGTTTACAGGAATTCACTTCCCAACCTTTATTACTCTTAACAAAGGATTACAAAGAGCATTTCCTCAAACAGAGGTTACAAGAGTCACTCACAATCTGACAATAATCTTTGCCCAATTCTCACACAGATATCTCTCCCTGTGTTTTCACTCCTACCAACAATCAAACCTACAAGCCCTTTATAAAGATACGGCAGTTACATCCGAATTTAAATTCAAACAGGCAGTTAACACCCCCAACTGCTTAGGACATATTTAAATTTCTAGCAAGTAACTACCTTGGATAAGGCATAACTGCCCTGCATGCTTGGAATTTGAATCTATGTCTGCCCCATACATTCTTCAACCGTTTTGCATGTGTTTGGGCAAGTCATTTACTGCCCTTGCACCCATTTTCGTGGAACTTCAAGCCAATTTTGCCGAAGGAGCAAGCTAGCGACTAGCTTGCCTCCCCTATATATGCATAATTAGCAAAGTTGGTTGTGCGACTAGGAGAAACACCTAGGTCCGAGGAGGAGAGTACTTCCCAAAGTACTTATTTTCACCTTCCAAGCATATCAATCCACCTATAAAGTCTTGTTTGATCATTTCATAGGCCAACCAGCCTATGTGTTAGGATTTCGCATGCCAATTGGCCACCCAATTAGCCTGCTCAAATTTGTAGTCCAACCAGCTTTACCCACAGACCAACCAGTTCCATCCGTAGGCCTACCAGTTTCACTTGCAAGTAAATCAGTTCTGCTCGTTGGCCTACCACAGCTCACGATTTCCCTTGCTCTTTGCTTTGACATAACCAACTATGCCAACTTACCACGCTGATTTAGCATGTGCCCCCACATGTCAGGCAATTTTGTCCCAATGCTTGAGTCCAGCGTGCCACTCCAAGCATTGGTAGGCCAATGAGATATTGGGGTCCTTACAAACCTCCCACACCTGAGGGACTCAACGCCCTCGTTGAAAGGCTCTGAATGTGTTCCAACAATTCCCACCTTGGTTCCACATCACTCTCATACACCCATGCAAAGTCAAAACCCAACAAGAACTGTAGCCAATAGTAATGTCTTGGTTTGATCCTTCGCTACCTCACAAAGAAATCATTGTTTAGATTGTCACTCAATACCAGAAATCTTTCAAGTGTTAGACAAAAACTCCATTCTCTTAAGCAATGCACGGTAGCCAGCATCTCCTTTTCTTCATAAGAAAAGTTCATTTCTAAGTGACTCATTCTCTAGCTTCTAAACATCATTGAATAACCCTAATGAATCAGTGTCCCACTAACATTCTCATCTTCAACAATCACATGAAATTCGAAGATGATTTCCTCGAAATAATTAGGCTCTGACTGACTCAAACACATCATTGCAGTAAGCAAAGACGCCTGTCTTGGTTCAGTATTGCTATTAGAGAGGTTACGAAGGTAAGACTCCACTTGGTTCTCAAACTACCACAATGAAGTATCCCTCTCCCAAGTAGCATCAATTACTGGCTTTCCTTTCCACATGATAAGGAATTTCGTCCGTCTATTTTTCTTGCTTTGGCCCATTATTCTATGATCAAGGATTTCCTCAACCTCGTCACTGAATTGCTTTCTAATTACAGGAGGGGCACACTTGGCCTTGCTCTTAGAAGGATCATTTGGATCTTCGTGATATGGCTTTAGAAAGCTCACATGAAAGGTAGGATGAACTTTCAGTCTCTCAGGCAATCTCAACCTATAAGCCACATTGCCAACTTTTTGAATTACTTCAAAAGGATCATCATACTTTGGAATAAGACCGCGATGCACAGTCTTGCTATTGATTTTCTTCCAGATTTGGGGAGTCAGTTTTAGCAACACTCTGTCTCCCCCATTGAGGTCCAGGGGCCTGCGCTTTCAATCAGCATACTTCTTCATTCGATTTGCAGCCTTTCTCAAACTATCATGAGCTTCATCAAGCATCTCTTGCTTGTCTCTGGCATATCTATATGCTGCTGGACATTTCCCACCTATTTGCTGCCTTGCTACCTCCAATGGTGTGATAGGTTATTGGCCTAACACCAATTCAAAAGGACTCATTTTCGTAGTCGAAGACCTGTGCAAGTTATAGCAAAATTGTTCACTGTCTAGCAAATCAAGCCAATTCTTCTGACTTGCAGTAACATAGTGCCTCAAGTATTCTTCTAGCAGATGATTGATTCTCTCAGTCTGCCCATCAGTTTGTGGGTGATTGGCAGTGGAGAATTTCAAGTCAGTGCCCATCATATTGAACAATGAAGTCCAGAATCGACCTGTAAATCGCGCATCTCTATCACTTACAATGTCATTTGGGATGCCGAAGTACTTGACTACATTTTTGTAAAACAACTCTGCTGCAATGTCAGATGATCAAGTTGAAGGGGCAGCAATAAACACAACATAATTAGAAAATTTTTCCACCATAACCATCACAGAGGACATATCATTCACTTTCAGAAATCCACTGATGAAATCCATTGAAACCGACATCCATGGTTTCTCTGAAATAGGCAAAGGTTGTAGCAAACCTGTCTCTTTCTTCTTCTCAATCTTATCTTGTTGACACACAAGATAAGACTTTACATAAGCCTCCACATCATCTTCCATTTTAGGCCAAAAATATGAACGGGACAGTAATGCTAACATTCGTTCAACACCAGGATGGCCAGCCCACTGTGGATCATGGATCTCCTTTAGTAGATCTTTTCTCGAGCCTTCTACAAAAGGAACAAAGACTCTACCCCATTTGAACATTAAGAGGTTGTCATCAATCCAATATCGACGCACCAAACCATCATTCACCTACTGTATCAGTCTGCCATAGGCCACATCTTCCTTGGAAGCTTTCTTGATTCTGTCCAATAAGGATGTCTCCACCCAAGACACAGCATAGATGGTAGCAAAATCTTCCTTTCTACTTAGAGTATCCGCAACTTGGTTATGCCTACCAGGTTTATGCTACCACACAAAGTCAAATTCTATCAGGAACTCTTGCCAACGGGCCTACTTAGGGTTTAATTTCTTCTGTGTCTTGAAGAAAGTGTTGGCAACATTGTCGGTGCGAACAATGAACTTTGTTCCAAGCAAGTACACTCTCCAAACCTGCAAGCAATGTACCATAGCAACCATTTTTTTTTTCATGGGCAGAATACCTTTGCTCAGCAGGATTTAACTTCCTACTCTCAAATGAAATTGGGTGGTTCTCTTGTACGAGCACTCCCCTCACCGCTTTATCAGAAGTATCCATGTGAACTTCGAAAGGCAACTCGAAGTCCGTCAACCGTAACACCGGCTCAGAAGCAATAGCCTTATTCAACTTTTGAAAGGCCTCCTCACAATTCTTTGACCAATGTCACCGCACATCTTTTTTCAAAAGATCAATTTTCCCCCAAATTAAAAAAAAAAAAATAGAAAAGACCAAAATCCAAAATTCCTTCCAAAATTGTTTGTGATCTCTGTTCAAAGTCATTATTAATAGTCAATTATTTCAATTTGGAAAGCACCCAAACCTTATTTTTCTTTAAACAACCAGTGTCCCACTATCTTTTTTTTTTTTTTTTCTCTTTAAATTTCCATTCCGCCGGGGGGGGGGGGGGGGGGGGGGGGGGGGGGGGGGGGGGGGGGGGGGGGGCGGGGGGGGGGGGCGGGGGGGGGGAGGGGGCGCGGCGGAGGGGCTCCCCACGCGCACGCCGACCGGCGGAAAGACAAAAGGCACACAA
>CANXYC012239007.1:0-16459 GCA_948193065.1 Aleurites moluccanus
TATATTTTTTATCTTTTTTTTTTTTCGATCTTTTTTTTTTATTTTGTGTTGTCTTTATTTTTATTGTGTTTTTATATATATATATATATATATATATATATATATATATATATATATATATATATATATATATATTGTTGGTGGTAGAATTGTATTTTAGTGGTTCACTTGATCCACTAAATCACTTTTATGTGTTAGATTTAGGTCCTGACATTCGTGTTGCAAGGTATAATGGGATAATAGTGAATGGAATTAGATTTTATATAATTGATCATGATAAGTATCGTCAAACTCAAAATAGTGGTATTATGGTTAAAGAGGAACACAATGTAGAAGAAATTGATTTTTATGGGGTACTAACAGATATCATTGAGCTTGAATATTGTTATGGGAATCATATTTTTGTGTTTAAATGTGATTGGTAGAATGTAGGTGATAAAAGGAATGGATTAAAGATATTTGGTCGATTGGTAAGTATTAATGTTGGTCGAAAATGGTATATAAATGACCCTTTTATATTGTCAAATCAAGCAGAACAAGTGTTTTATGTTAATGATGTAAAAAATAGTGGTAATTGGAAAATTGTGCATAAAGTATGTCCTAGAAATGTGTATAATGTTCCAGAAAATAAACAAGTTGTGGTAGAGTCAATTTTTAAGGATGAGGCATACCAACAATATGAGGCTGATGATATCATTGAAATTGACTAACCATATGATGAAAATATAGAGTCGTTGCACCGAAAAGATGTGTTGTCTGAAGAAATTGATGCTAGCGTTGTGCTTCCATCAACTGGATCAATCTTTGCAAAAGAAACTATTGATGATGATTCTACAAACGAAGAAGATGATACTATTATTGACTATTATGATGATGATATTGATGACAGAGATGACAGTAATAATGAAGATGGTAAGGAGGAAGATGATTCTTCTTAGGATTATGCTTATATTTCATCACATATGATAATTTGCATTGACAGCAAATTGTGTTTAGAAATTTTTAAATAAATTATGATGAATGATTTTTTTTAATATAATCTATTTTATTTTTGGTGTTTTTTAAATAAATATTTTTACAATAAAATAATACTTATGTGAAAATATATTATTTCATTATTAATACATTTTTATTATATATTATGATAAATTTCTTGTAATAATAATAATTGTCTATGGTGAAAAAATATTTTATAAAAAATAGTATTTATTTTAAAAAAATTATTTAGTCATTATTGCTATAATCTCATCATCAATTATGACACTTTTTCTTTTTGTAACAATAATTATTTTCTATGATTGATAAAATATTTAGTCACAATAAGTATCACTTTTATCGACAAAATGTTATCTCTCTAATGTAATAATCTCACTACATATTATGATACATTTAATTTGTAACAATAAATATTATCTATCATTGACAAAATATTTGATCACAATAAATATTATTTATGGTTATAAAATTTTGTGTCACTATTTCTATAATCTCACTACATATTATGACAAATTTTATTTATAAAAATCAATATTATTTATTATAACTAAATATTTTTATAATAATACTATATTAATAAAATATAGTAATTAAAATTTTTTGTGATACAATTTTTTGTTATAATATATAATTTATACTGACACCAAATTTTACCAACTGAAATTTTATGACAAAATATTATGAGGTAATAATTTTGGTCATTATATGATTTCTTATTATGATAAAATGATTTGAGAAAATCATTTTGTCACTATATTAGGTATCTATTGTTCCCAACTTGATATAATTTTATTTTGTCATAATATGCATACTTGTCACGACCCAAACCAGAGAACCGCAATGGTCCAAGAATACGGAATTCGCCTGTGGCTACCAGTACCTCGATGAACCCCCAATACAATTTAGCTTATACATCAAACACAGGTTCCATGCCTTTAGGTTACATCTAGGTCTATTTCTTATACTCAAAAGCCTTATCCATATTAATAATTCGTATAACACACAAGTTCATTCATGTTAAATCCCGTACATATACATTATATCAATGTTCTGCCGAAAATCCGACAGAGTTTCCTCTATATTTTTAATATGCCAACTTACTATTTATCAATTAAACACTTCCAAATATTATTTCTCAACTCAACTCCATCTCCACATCATCAACTCATCCATATTTCTCAATTCACAACATAAACTATCATCATTATCATACCTGTCTTAATACCAAACTAGAGAACTATATCAACATACACACATAGATAAATACATACATATCAATCTAAATACTCATACTTCAAATTACAGTACCATGGATCTACAAGACAGAATTTGGATAAAATATTAACTTATAATATTTACATTTATATGTCAAAATGTCCACGGCGAAGAAAGAGTAGCCTGTGGAACTCCGACCTCTCCGATACTTGAAAAGATTTAAAACTACGGGGGTGAGTATAAAATACTCAGTAAGTGATTATATACAAAAATTCATGAAAATTATATACCATTGAAGCTGAACCGGAACCTAAAATGGTTAAGAGCAGTAATAGCAAGAGATAGAAGAAATAATACTGAAAATATGTGGTAACAAGTGATGAACTACAAGTATAGCATATGAAATGTTCAAAATATGGTGAACGATAATAACATATAGTATGAGTCACATCACATATGATATAATAGGTAAATAGGGCCAAATATGTCAAGTATGCACAATCATGCTAACAAGTATATATATTGCGCAATGGCGCATAACAAGTAATTACGTAAGAGTGATCCACTCTCATGACTACAGAATATAACTTTCCTCTATAGCAAGGGTCAAATAGGGTACCAGTGTGCATACGGTCGACAGTAAATCCCGCTACACTGTCGTAGTAGCCCTGTTATGACATTATATGTAAAAGTCTCATATAATAGGTATAGGTTCACAAATATGTCTCATTTTCACATATAACAACTCATTTTCAGGTTATAAGTATCATATAGGCATGTTGGCTAAAGTTAAGAAACGGGCCAGCCAGGCCCAGTTTCGCTAGTGCAAATGGCATGTCAAAATTACGGGTCCATTTTAGGATTTTTGAGGAGTTTCTGGTTTTCTATATTATGAATATATTTAGGTGGAATATTTGGTATTAATTCAAAGCTTAGAGATAGAGGAAATGATTAGGCTAGGTATCGGGTTAAAATACCTCCTAGGTTTCAAATTATTTCAATCGGAAGTATATGTCAGTTTTGGTCAGTTCGGAGGGTCATTTTAGGTGCCAATTGGACATTTCAATTAAAAATAGGGTATTTATGTATCAAATCAATTCAAATGCATATGTTATGCCATATGATATACAAATGAAATAACTATATATAAAAACTTACTTTCAAAACTTAGCTAAGGCACGTAGCTCCTAGCTAGCCCGACGACCACCTAACTGTCGCGGCGACTGCCCGACTGGTCCCTTCCTCGGGAGGCTCGCCTATATATATATATATATTCTCTCCGTAAAACTTCAAATCATCACATATACACACAATTCACATCAAATACACATATACTCACAATCAATGGTCATATTTCCTATCAAATAACAAATTCACCCTTTTTGCACACGTAGGCCATTCGGCCCAAATCCCAAGTTGGGCTACAAATATTTAAACCTCATATTCTTTATGCAACACATTAGTTCACATATATATTAACATATTAAAGCAATTTTATGTAACACCTCAGCTTAAACCTAACCTGAACCATAAAAGGGAACTTAGGGGGAAATATTTTTTTTTCTTCTTTAATTTGAACTTGTGAATGTTATGTGTTTATGCATGAAATTGATAGATATGCATGTTATATGCAGTGATTGTATGCATAAAAGTGGTTGAGATGCTGTTGGGATAAAATCGGGTAATTTTGAGTTTTTGGTGAACTAGGGTAAAAATGGTCATTTCGCACCCTTCGAGTATTTATGGAATTAACATCATATTTGAAGGTAGAAAAGAATATTAGGACATGAAAATAATGATATTATATTTAAATGAATAATTATTGGAGAATTAAACTCGGAAGAAAATAATCCCGGGCAAAGCTGCTTAATTTGGGATTTCCATTTGAACTAAGGATATTTTAGTCTTTTCCTTTGCATTATGGAATTATATGGTGTATGCAAGCCTATGGTATCAATTTAGGCTTATCAAAATCTAACTATTGGATGAAAAGATGAAGAAATAGATGATTGGATAGCTAGGTTTCACCATTTCTATCATAAGCTCAAATCATAGGATTGCACCATTTGATTTTTACATAGATTTTTCCCACCTCTTCACTATTTATCATCTTCCTTAGCCAAAAATTTCAGCCAAGATTTCTTTTTCCTCCTCCAAAGTTTTGACCACTATTGATCTATACCAAATCTTGTTGTTTTCTTTCATTTTTTGATGGAAACATGTTAATTCCATAATCCTAAACACAAATATCCATAGATTCAAAGGAAAAACAAGAAAAAATCAAAGAATCAAAGCTTTGAAGTTTTTGAAGAACTTTTGGTAAGTGATTCATTTTGTGATTCTTTTGATTCAAATATGTTCTTAAGATGTTCTTTGATGTTTATTAATGTTCAAAACATGTTTTGGATGGAAGGAATTCAAAAAATTCAATGGAAACCCTAATAGGAAGAACTTTGAATCAAAGTATTGTTTTGATGGATTTTTTTGTTCAAATGATGTTTATTTGATGTGTTTAGCATGAATTAGTGGTTAAATAATTGAAACAAATTCATTTGAATGGATAACCAAAGTGGCTGAACCATATGGTGTTGAAAAATAGTTTTGAACTTTGGTGTTTTACAGGTTTGAATGATGAAATGGTGTATATTTGATGTGTATATTATGAATTGGTGATCAATTGATGGAAAGAAATTGATTTGGATGAAGCACTATTTTGGTTGAATCATTGAGGTGCTTGTGTAATGGTTTTGTGTTTGATGTTTAATAGGTTTAAATGATTGAATGATATGTATTTGACATGTATTAATGTTGTATGATTGAATGGCATTGGAGAATGGATGAATGGAATAAATTTCATTTTGGTCGAACCATTTGACTTTGTTAGTTTAATGTGTTAGGCTAATGTGTTTAGGAAGGAAGTGTTTGATTATAGTTAAGTGATGAAAATGATGGAAAAATATAGGTTTAGATATGTGAAGGATGTTTGATTTAAGTACTTGGAAACTAAAATTGAATATGTTATATGTTTGATATGAAATAATGAACTAAGTATATATGAGTTCTTAACTTGGTAAAATATTGATGAACATATGAATGTGAGTTAATTATGGTGATAGATAAGTGTTTATGCATAAAGGATTGATAAATGTGTAATGGGTGAAAAGTAAGGTTTATAGAGCATAGTGTGTATACTTAATGTTTGTTTATGTGAATAATATATTTTGTGATGTTCTAAATTCTTACCGGAGTGTTACATGTGGAAATAGGTGAACCATCAAATACTCCAGTTCGGAGTTTCGAGCGGCGGGCCGATTAAGGGCTCGAACAATGGATTGGGGGCTAAAGTGGTTTAATTGTGATAAAGGTGAGTTCTTATATATAATCATGCATGATTTGCATCATATATGCTATAACATTTCATTTAAGCTAATAAAATAAAGTTTAATACCCAAAAACACAAACAGTGCATATTGACCCTTAAATAAGCCCGCCGAAACGTTAAAAAATGACCTAAACTTTGTCTAGCTATAAAATGAAATTCAGAAAGCCAATTGGGCTACCACTTGGCCCAATCTTCTAGTCTTGACCTAAGCTTTAAAACAGTATCTCATGGTCCATCTAAATCCTTTGGTAACATAATTAACCAAAAACAACAATTATGAAATCAATTGCTCCTTAATAGCATAAAATCATTTTTCCCCCAAAATTTCCCATTCAATTCATCCATAATGCATTACTACCCATTAGATGATTAATTCCTCAAATCAATCACCCAAAACAACATCTAAATGCCAATTAATCATTAACCAACCAGAATTTTAAACTTACCTTCAAATTTCCCAGAATGGTCGAACCCTAGATCCTCCAATATCTCACCCAAATGTAAGTTTGAACTTAGTTTGAAGAAATGGAAGACATATGATGATAATTTTCACTCAAACTTAAGAAAAATCTCCAAAACCTCAATTTTTCTTCAATGGCCGAAACAAGGAGAATAATTTTCTTCTTCTTCTTTGTTGGTCATGGTTTCCTTGATCAAATAATCAACATGCAGAATTCTTTTAAGTATTTTATTAGTTAGTGGACTTTTTCCACTAAATCACCTACATTCAATCTCATAAAGTAAACTTTAAAACCTACACATGCATCCCTTGGATTTTAATGCATCAATACTTTGTTCCATTGAATCATGATGAGTGAAAGTGGCTTTCACTCCCTATTCTTACACTTTTGCTTTAATTAAGTCCTTCCAAAATATCAATTAAATCCTTAATTTTTTTTTCTTTTTGCAATTAAGTCCTATCATTTTTGTAACCTAATTTGGCTATTTTATTTTATTTTATTTATTTTATTGTTATTATTTTATTTTATTCAAATAATCAACTAACAATCAAATACACATGCAAGTACATCAAAATTGTTTCAAATAAATTAGCAGAAATTTCCCGAAGGTCCTTAACTATACTAGGCTCAGTTATAACTTGGTGTTACATTCCACTCCCCTTTAAATAAATTCATCCTCAAATTTAATAACTAGCAAGGTTGAAAATCAAACACCTGAGTCATGGAAAAGTTGAGGGTACTTCTTCCTTATCTCCGACTCACTATTCCAAGTACACTCCTTTATTTTCTTGTTACACCACAGTACTTTTACCCTCAAAATCTCTTTGTTACGAAGTTGATGAATTTGTCGATCTATTATCTCCACTGGGATCTCGTCATACGACAACTCCTCATCAATTTCAATTGCCTATAGTTGAAGGATGTGCGAATGGTCTGACACATATTTCCTTAGCAAAGAAATATGGAATACTTGGTGCACATGACACAAATTAGGCAGGACGACCAACTGATAAGATATACTACCAACCCAATCAAGAATCTCAAAAGGACCTATAAACCGAGGGGACAACTTCCCTCTCCTTCCAAATCTCATTACACCTTTCATAGGTGATATGTTCAAAAACACATGATCACCCACGGAGAACTAAATATCTCTCCTCTTCAGATCTGAATAGCTTTTCCGTCGACTGAAAGCTGTTCTAATTCTATATTTGATCAAAGGAACTTTCTTAATCGTCTCCCGAATTAAATCCGGCCCCTTCAACTATTTCTCACCGAGTTCCACCCAACACACGGGTGATCTATATTTTTTGCCATACAACACCTTATATGGTGCCATGCCAATCGTGGAATGGTAGCTATTGTTATAAGCAAACTCTATCAGTGGAAGATACTGATCCCAACTACCTTTAAAGTCTAGAACACAGAGACGTAACATATCCTCCAATGTTTGAATCATACGCTTTGATTGACCATCTGTCTGAGGGTAAAAAGCTGCACTAAAATGCAACTGAGTACCTAGGACTTCTTGAAATTTCTGCCAGAATCGGGATGTGAACTATGTACCCCTATCAGAAATGATCATTGTTGGAACACCATGCAATCGCACAATTTTATCAATGTACAGCTGTGTATATTGTGCAGTAGTATAGGTAGTCTTCACTTCAAGAAAGTGAGTCGACTTCGTCAAATGGTCTACTATTACCCATACTAAATCATAACTCCTCTGAGATTGTGGTAATCCCACCACAAAATCCATGGTAACCTGCTCCCATTTCCATTATGGTAACTCTATCTCCTATAGTCAACCAGAGGGCTTTTGATGTTCAAACTTCACCTGTTGACAAGCTAAACAAGTAGATACACATCGAGCTATATCGCCCTTCATATTTGGCCACCAATAATGGGCTTTCAAATCATGGTACATTTTTGTCGTACCTAGGTGCACTGTATAAGGAGAGTAATGTATCTCTCGCATAATCTATTCCTAAAGTCCCTTCATATTCGGTACACATAACTACCCTTTACATTTCAATACCCCTCCATCATCTATGAAATTCGGAGCTTTCCCCTCTTGTAACAACTATGTAATCTGATCTAACTGTGGATCAACATTCTGAGAACTTTTAATCTTGTCAAGTGACAGTGGTCTCACCTGAAACTATGCCACTAGTACTGACTATTTCCCTCTAGTCTCCAAATCAAACTGTAGGCCCATAGCAAATAACTCTCAAAGATCCTGTACCAAAGGCCTCTCTATAACCGATACATGAGATAAACTTCCCATCGACTTATAGTTCAAAACATCTGCTACTACGTTTGCTTTTCCAAGTGATAAAATATTTGACAATCATAGCCCTTCAACAGCTCTACTCACCGTCTCTACTACAGATTTAACTCTTTCTGCTGCAAGAGATACTGGAGGCTTTTATGGTCAGTGTATATCTCACATTTCACCCCATAGAGATAGTGTCTCCATATCTTCAAAGCAAAAATAATTATTGCTAACTATAAGTCATGTGTGGGATAATTCACCTCATGCTTCTTTAGTTGCCGAGATGCATATGCAATCATCTTCCCATCTTGCATCAATACACATCCCAAACCAATTCTAGAAGCATCACAATAAATAGAGAACATGCTAGTCTCAATAGGTAGTGCCAAAATTGGAGCACTCGTAAGACAGTTCTTCAAAGTCTGAAAACTCATCTCACACCTATCATCCCATTGAAATTTCACATCTTTCTGGGTTAGCTTCGTTAGGGGAGAAGCAATTTTGGAAAAATCTTTCACAAACTACTGGTAGTATCCTGCCAAACCAAGGAAACTACGCACCTCTATCACTATGGTAGGGCGTGACCAATTTGATACCGCTTCAACTTTTTGTGGGTCAACTTTAATACCGTCTTTCCCAACAACATGCCCCAAAAAGGTCACCTCATTTAGCTAGAACTCACATTTAGAAAGCTTTGCAAAAAGCTAATTCTCTCTCAAAGTCTCCAGTGTGATTCTGAGGTGTTTCTCATGCTCTTCTCTGCTCTTAGAGTACACCAAAATATCATCAATAAAGACAATGATGAATCGATCAAGATAAGGTTGGAATACCCGATTCATCAAATCCATGAAAGTTGCGGGAGCATTCGTTAACCCAAATGGCAGCACCAAGAACTTATAATTGCCATATCGGGTCCTGAAAGTAGTCTTCCGAATATGATCCGCCTTATTCCGCAACTGTAATATCCTGATCTCAAATCAATTTTTGAATTGTAACAAGCTCCCTGTAATTGATCAAAGAGATCATCAATCCTCGGTAACTGGTATTTATTCTTCACGGTCACTTTATTCAACTGCTTGTAATCAATACACATCTAAAGTGACCTATCTTTCTTCTTAACAAATAAAACTGGAGCTCCCCAGGGAACTGCTTGGGCGGATAAACCCCTTATCAAGAAGTTCTTGCAACTGCACTTTTAGCTCTTTTAATTCAGGTGGAGCCATACGGTACGGTGCAATAAAAACTGGATCAGTACCTAGGTATACATCAATTTCAAACTCTATCTCCCTCTTAGTTGGCAACCCTAGTAGATCATCTGGAAACACATCCAAAAATTCCCTTACAATAGGAATATCATCCAATACAACTGATGCTTTAGTAGTATCAAGTACTGCAGCCAAATACGCCTCACATCCCATCCAAATCAATCGACTCGCCTCAATCACGGATATTAGACCCTATTTACTTCCTCCTAGAAGCTAAAGGTCTCCCGATCACCAAGTCTAAAATCTATACATTTCATAAAATAATCAATTATAGCTTTATGGGTTGTCAACCAATCCATGCCTAGAATGACATCAAACTCAAGCATAGTCAATTCAATCAAATTAGCATATAACACATAATCACATACAGTCACAGCACATTGCTCATATTGAAACCCCGCTATGATATTTCCCCTTACGGGTGTAGCAACATCCAACGGTATCAGTAATGGTCTCCTATCAATACCCAATTTCCCAGCATACACAGGTGAAACAAATAAGTGCCAAATAGCACATATGCAATATCAAACTGTATAGAAACCATAACAGTAACAGTGTCATGTGAACTCTAGGCTTGCTGTGGGGTCATAGCAAAAACTCTCCCTTGACCCTTGCCGGCAGCTGACTAGCCAGATGTCTGACCTGCACCTAATGGTCTCCCCCTACCGGGTCCCCTTCTACTTATATGAACTGTCGGCTGAGACCCTGTACTGCCTGCCGGCTGTGGAGTCCATATAGGACAATTTCTATAAAAGTGGCCAAATTGTCCACACCGGAAGCATGCTCCCAATCTCATCCTGTACTCCCCCGAGTGCCTCTTCCCACAATGCCTATAAGTAGGTAGCTCTGAGGTCATCTGTCATGGCCTACTAGAGCCTTATGAGTAAACAGGAGCAGTAAATCTCCCTCTCTGCTCTCTATACTATGGTCTCTCTTGCCTCTAAGATAAAACTAACTGCCCTGACTTGGGAGGTAATCGGACTGTCTGTTGCTATGAAGATCCCTCCTCAGGTCTCCAAAACTCACCACCTCTACCCCTCTTCCTCTGGTCTTTCACAAATCTCTCCTCTCTATACTTAGCTTCCATTTGGGCAGCTTTATCAATAACTTTACCCAGAGAGGTAAATTCTATGGCTAGCAGGGCATTAAACAATGAAGCATGTAAGCCTCTCCTAAATCTACCAATCAAGTCTACCTCAGTTGGGGCTATCCTCCTCGCATATTTGCTCAATCATTTGAACTCCTGTGCATACTCTAGAACATTGAGATTTCCCTGACTCAACTGTTCAAATTTAACAATGTTCCCCGATTGAATCCCTTCAGTCAAAAACTCATCCATCAAGCGCTGTTTGAACTCAGCCCAGGTCATCGGGTCATCGCTATGGATATTCTCATCTATATGTTCATCAAACCATGTAGAAGCATCCTTCTGTAACAACAAACCCACCAGCTTTATTATTCTGGCGTCAGAAAATGGCAGCTTCCTAACGACCTTATCCACCTCCTCCACGAAGTCACTGATATCCGTGCCATATTCCCCTGCATATGTGGGCAACTGAAACCTTCTAAATTCTGACATAGTTACCCCACCCTCAGGTATAATCTAGCGACCCCTCTGTCTATGATAATCTACTGGTACTAGGGGTGCCTCAAGCTGAATTTCAGGTTGAATGGGTAGTGGGGGAGGCTGTTATACTGGTGCAGGCTGTGCTGCCAAATATGTCTATAATATCTGTAATATTTCCCTCCTAAATTCCTGCATTTCCTGCTTCTAGGGTGCATCCCCCACCACAAAGGATTCAGTGTGCCTACGACTCCAAGATAGTTCAGTCGCCTACACTGAGGCATTAGACGCAACTTCTGCCTCACCACTTAACTCTCGATGATCCCTCTCAATTGCAGGAAGTTTCGGTCCCGTAGCATGCTGAGACATCTTCACACACTAAAAGAAAACACAGAATCAAATTAGAAAGAGTAATTTCATATCGGTATGCAGAATATAAAACAATGACGATGAGTGTACTTTGATGATATACAAATACCTATGCTCCATGGTACAAGGGTTATATATACTAACAATATTCTTACAATATAGGACAAATTGAACCTTTGGCTCTGATACCAACTTTGTTACAACCCAAACCAGGGAGCCGTAACGGTCCAAGGATACGGGATTCATCTGTGTCTACCAGTACCTCAATGAACCCCTAATACAATTTAGCATATACATCAAACACAGGTTCCATGCCTTTAGGTTACATCTAGGTCTATTTCATATACTCATAAGCCTTATCCATACTAATAATTCATATAACACACAAGTTCATTCATGTTAAATCCTATACATATAAAATGTTAATGTTCTACCGAAAATCCGAAAGAGTTTCCTCTGTATTTTTAACATGCCAACTTACCATTTATCAATTAAACACTTCCAAATATCATTTCTCAACTCAACTCCATCTCCACATCATCAACTCATCCATATTTCTCAATTTATAACATAAACCATCATCATTATCATACCTGCCTTAATACAAAACTTGGCAATTATATCAATATACAAACATAGATAAATACGTACATATCAATCTAAATACCCATACTTCAAATTACAGTACCATGGAGCTACTAGACATAATTTGGATAAAATATTAACTTATAATATTTACATATATATGTCCAAATGTCCACGGCGAAGAAAGAGTAGGCTGTGGAACTCGGACCTCTCTGACACCTGAAAAGATTGAAAACTGTGAGGGTGAGTCTAAAATACTCAGTAAGTGATTATATACAAAAATGCATGAAAATTATATACTAATGAAGCTTAACTAGAACCTAAAATGGTTAGGAGCAGTAATAGCAGGAGATAAAAGAAATAATACTGAAAATATGTGGTAACAAGTGATGAGCTATAAGTATAGCATATGAAATGTTCAAAATATGGTGAATGATAATAACATGTAGTATGAGTCACATCACATATAATATAACAGGTAAATAGGGCCAAATATGTCAAGTATGCACAATCGTGCTAACAAGTATATATATTGCACAATGGTGCATAACAAGTAATTACGTAATAGTGATCCGCTCTCATGACTAGAGAATATAACTTCCCTCTCTAGCAAGGGTCAAATAGGGTACCAGTGTGCATACGGTCGACAATAAATCCCGCTACACTGTCGTAGTAGCCCTGTTATGATATTATATGTAAAAGTCTCATATAATAGGTATAGGTTCACAAATATGTCTCATTTTCACATATAACAACTCATTTTCAGGTTATAAGTATCATATAGGCATACTAGCCAACGTTAAGAAACGGGCTCGCCAGGGCCCAGTTTTTGTAGCGCAAATGGCATGTCAAAATTATGGGTCCGTTTTAAGATTTTTAAGGAGTTTCTGGTTCTCTATATTATGAACATATTTAGGTGGACTATTTAGTATCAATTCGAGTAAAAATACCTCATAGGTTTCAAATTATTTCAATCAGAAGTATAATTCAGTTTTGGTTAGTTCGAAGGGTCATTTTAGGTGCCAATTGGACATTTCAATTGAAAATAGGGTTTTTATGTATCAAATCAATTCAAATGCATATGTTAAGCCATATGATTTGCAAATGCAATAATTATATATAAAAACTTACTTCCAAAACTTAGCTAAGGCACGTAGCTCCTAGCTAGCCCGACGACCCCCTAACTGTCCCGGCGACTGCCCGACTGGTCCCTTCCTCGGGAGACTCACCTATATATATTTATAGTCTCTCCGTAAGACTTCAAATCATCACATTACACAAAATTCACATCAAATAAACATTCACCTTTTTTGCACACATAGGCCATTTGGCCCAAATCTCAACTTGGGCTACAAATATTTAAACCTCATACTCTTTATACAACACATTAGTTCACATATATAATAACATATTAAAGCAAGTTTGGGCTTACGTTTAAGCCTAGGTTTCAAACCAAAGTATTTTGAACTTTATAGGTCATAAATACTTAAACTCATCTCAAACTCAATTCAAGCATACTAATTATTTCCTATTTGCTTCAAATACATATCAATTAAACATATCTCACATATCTAACAAATTGTACACATAATCACCTTATAAACCCTAACCCTAGCTCACAAGCAATTTGGTCTACAAAGGGTTATGCTATCTAAGCTTAGTTTTTACAATTCAACTTCATTATTCAATAATTAAACACATCAATTTAACAATTCCAAGCTCAATTACACACAATCAAATCAAGTTCCTAATTTTTACCCTAATTATGTTCCGTGTAAAGGGGTTTTTCTTAATCTAATATTAATTCTCCCAATTACATTTACAATTAAGCAATTCAAACTACCAATTAAACATTAAAGCATTCAATTATACAAGTACCAAGTAATTGTCCCATTTTTCCCAAATTAGGGCATTAGGCCATAGGGGGTTTTCCTCCTTTTGTGTTCGTTCTTCAATTTAAGTATTCAATTTGTCAATTCATCATATCAATTTGAAGTTTAAATACTCAATTGCAAGAATACCAAGAAATTTCTTCAGGCCTAACCCTAATCCCATTCGATTTCAATGCTCCTTCAACAATTGACATTCAATCTAAAATTCATCATTCAATTAATATTAATTCAACACATATAACAACAATTATGAAATCAATTGCTCCTTAATAGCATAAAATCATTTTCCCCCCAAATTGTCCCCATTCAATTTGGCCACAATGCATTACTACCTATTAGATGATTAATTCCTCAAATCAATCATTCAAAACAACATTTAAATGCTAATTAATAATTAACCAACCAGAATTTTAAACTTACCTTCAAATTTCCTAGAATGGCCGAACCATAGCTCCTCCAATATCTCACCCAAATGCAAGTTTGAACTTAAGTTGAAGAAATGGAAGACATATGATGATAATCTTCACTCAAACTTAAGAAAAATCTCCAAAACCTCAATTTTTCTTCAATGGCTGAAACAAGGAGGAGAATTTTCTTCTTCTTCTTTGTTGGTCACAGTTTCCTTGATGAAATAATCAACAAGCATAATTCTTTTAAGTATTTTATTCGTTAGTGGACTTTTTCCACTAAATCACCTACATTCAATCTCATAAAGTGAACTTTAAAACCTACACATGCACCCCTTGGATTTTAATGCATCAATACTTTGTTCCATTGAATCATGATGAGTGAAAGTGTCATTCACTCCCTATTCTTACACTTTTGCTTTAATTGAGTCCTTCCAAAATATCAATTAAATCCTTAATTTTTATTTCTTTTTACAATTAAGTCCTATCATTTTTGTAACCTAATTTGGCTATTTTATTTTATTTTATTTATTTTATTATTATTATTTTATTTTATTCAAATAATCAACTAACAATCAAATACATATGCAAGTACATCAAAATTATTTCAAATAAATTAATAGAAATTTTTTGAAGGTCCTTAACTATACTAGACTCGGTTATGACTTGGTATTACAATACTTATTGTGACTAAATTATGTTTTTCATAAATATTTTAGTCATAAAAGACCAAATTTCTTGTAGTGGCAGTCCGGTCAATATATGAATTTCTGATTTTGACCAAAGGGTATGCATGTGTAATTATGGTAAAAAAAATAAGTTAAAAATGTTTAGGAACACTGAAAAAGTAAGTGATGGAAAAATCATAAATAAATAGAACTTTGAGGGTTATAGTGGAAAGTGGTCTATCTGAGTTTCAGAATCACTCTGAAACTATTTTTATAAATGAGTATAAATAAAAATAAGCCTTTTGATTCCCTACTTTGAAATTCAATTCTCAACATAATTGTTAGAATAAATTACATAAGAAGTTGGGTTCAAAGTATGATTAGTTGATAGTTTAAAGACCAAAATGAAATTTGCCATTAATGGCTTAATATTTAAGAATGCCTTAGCATTTTTTGGGTCATCTTCTTCTTCCATTCATGGTGGCAGAACCATTTTCCCTTCATCTTCCTCCATTTTCAAACAAATTCCTTAAAGAAAAACCATAGAAAACTTGAATTCAACCTTGCTTCTTCCATTTCCAAGTCATTTCTCACTTGAAATCACAAAGGAAATCAAGGAGAAATAGAAAGAAGGATTCAGGTAGGTCATCCATAAGAGGTAACAAGTTAGTTTGTTTGATTTTATGGTTAGTTTAGATGATTTAGATGATGAATTAGATGGATTTTATGTTTGATTGCATCAATTGATGCATTTGAACACTTTTCCCTCATTTTCAAACCCTAAGTGAAGTTGTTTGATTTAGGTATGTGATTTTGTATTGGTTTATGTTATTTAAGCTTAGAATATGTTAATTGAAGGCTAATCAATGATTAATTTGTTATAGAAAATCAAGATTGCCAAAGTTGTCATTTTTGCCTCCTTTTTGAATCTTTATTTGTTTTTCTTCTTGTTTCACATGCCTAATTGATCCTTTAAATGATGTTTAACATTGTATATCTATTGCCTATTGTGTAGTCTTGATTGTGAGCTTGTTGTTGGTTAATTGGGCAATGCCAATATTGCATCAAAACCTAACCTAATGGCTTGTCCAACATTGCCCACCAAGTGTTTGATGAAATGCCTAGTTTATTTTGTCATAGGCCTATCATTTTTTTCATCCATAGGCCTACCATTTGAATGCCATTATCGCCAGCGACATTGGCATGCCAATTGTGCCAACCATTTGCTTATGTATAACCAACCTATGTTCCATTCCATTGTTAATTACCAAACCAATTGCCATTGTATATCTATTGATTATTGCTATCCGATTGTTTAAATTGCTACTTGAAATGATTGATATTGAGATATTGTTACTTGATGATACCATTGTTGTATAA
>CANXYC012239337.1:0-12990 GCA_948193065.1 Aleurites moluccanus
GAATTTCAAAGAAAAATCAAACAAAACCAAAGGCAATGAATAGTAAACATGGTTCGGCCAAAGTGGGGCATTTTCATATGGTTTCCAATTTCAATTCTAAGGTATTAGGCATGTTAAATGATGCATATAGAACTCACCTAAGGCTTCCAATTGCTTTGAAAAATTGATTTCCACCCAAAAGCTTTAAAGGAGGCAATAAGTACAACTTGTATAATCTTTATGTTCTACACCAAAATAACCACAAAATCATTATCCACTAGCCTCCAATTAACATATTCTAAGCTTAAACAACACAAACTAACACTAATTAATCAAGCTAAAGCATACATCTTCCATTAGGGTTTGAAATTTAGGGAAAATGGTTCAAATGCATCAATGGATGCAATTAACCACCAAACCCATTCAAATCAACTTCTAAATCATGTAAATAAACCATAAAATCAAACGAATTAATTGGTTACCTCACTTGGGTGTCCTAGACGAAACCTTCTTTCAATTATTCATTGGTTTCCTTTAAGCTTCCAAGCAAAATAAGTAAGGAGAATGGAAAAACAAAACTTGAATTTAGGTTTTCTTTAACTTTTCTTAAGAAATTTGGTTGGAAATGAAGAAGAATGGAAGAAGAAGAAGTGGAAAGGGGTTCGGCCAAAAGGAACAAAGGAAGAAGAAGATGGAGAAATTTCTAAGGCATTGCTTATGTATTAATTCATTAATGGCAAATTACCTTTTGGTCCTTAAACATTCAAGTATTCAGACTTTGACCCCAACTTCTTCTGTAATTTATTCTGACAATTCTGTTGGGATTTAGATTTCAAAGTGGGAAATGAAAAGGCTTATTTTAATTAATACTTATTTATAAAAATATTTTCAGAGCCATTCTGAAACTTAGACGGATCAATTTTCACTATTCACCTTAAAGTTCCATTTATTTATGATTTTGCCTTTGGTTACTTTTTCAGTGTTTCTAAATGTTTTTCACCTATTTATTTTTACCAAAATTACATATGCATTTATGTGATCTTTTACCCCTGATCAAAATTAGAAATTCTTTTGTTGACCGGACAGCTAATTTCTTGGCAGTGTTCTCGACACCGCTGATTTCTAGAAAATTAATTTATTCATTTTTTAACTGTGTCTCTAAAATTATTTCCCATCATTTCAATGTTTTAAACCACATACTGAGAATTAATTCATGCATATAAGTTATGACTTTCTAGGTTATTACAGAAGCATCGTAGGATTTATCTGAAAATAATTAAAACAATCCAAAAAGAATGAAGTTGGAGGAAACCTAAGCCTCACCTCTTGTTGGTGTTAGAAGAAGATATAAGAGCCATTATCTTTGGGGATCTCGACCAGTCCTACAACATTCGAAGTTACAAATATTCTCTCATTTGATTTGTGGATTCATAAGGCAAAGTCAACTTTGTCTTCCAAAATTTTGAAAGCAAAAATATCACTCTCATTATCTACAGAGGGAATACCAAACCAGGTGATGATCAACATGGACTCATCAACCTCAATGCATTAATGGGCCATTATTACGATACAGGATGAGTATAGACCATAAGGAATAAGGGAGCAAAGAAGCAAAAGAAGCGAAAATAAAGAATTATTGGGGACAAAAAAATCATAAAAATTCTTGCCAATTGCTCATTTGTAATCATTATAAAAGTTGAATCGACAGCAGTTTAGATTTAAATCAGCCACAAGATTTATGGTTCTCACTACCTTCATGCCATCTAACTAATAGATATCTCGAAAATGAGTCCTCTTTTAATGCAATACATTCATTGTCAGAAAACAATAAGATGCTCGGACAAAAGGAGGAAAGGGAAGAAGCTAAGGTTTGAAAAGAGGACGAAAGCTAGTAAGTTTACAAAGCAATCTCTTCAAAGTAGGCTCTATCTGAAAAATGTTTCATTTGAGGCTTGAAATGGCTTCGCCTCATCAAAACAAAGGGCCTTTGATAAAGGGATAAATACATCCCCCATATATTAGGCTTCCAACTAAACAAGCCCATCATAAAAAGTATTTATTCATAGGCCCAAGGATTAGCCTAATACACTTGAGGATGGTATTCGGATGGCTGACATTGGAGCATTACAATCGGTTCGTTCTTAACCATTCTCTAGAAAGGTTTTCTTTTCCAATCTAATTCCAGTGACTCAATGTGACCAGAAGCCATAGAGTAGGTCATTGTTACATTAGTCACCTACCACGCACCAATCCAGATACATTATGATTTTCCATGACCATGATAGAATCTTCTTACAATGGTGGTTGGATGTGCCGCTAGACTCGCCTAACATACCAACTACGAAAATGTGGCATGTCTCATCTGATCAGGCTGTCACATCGTCTCCCTAAAACTACTGCCACATATAAATCAATAACCATCTAATGCCAAAAACAATGGATATAAAAAAGTAGATATCGAGCAACTGAAGGGGAAGATTCATTCTACATATCCCAATCTCTTTCCTCCTCCTTTCCTTAAAATTTCTTAGGACCAAGAAGAATATTTACTTTCCAAAGATTTTTAAACTCCAACCATTGCTAACTTAAGTATAAGAGGATCTTTGCCTAGCTAAAAACTTAACCTCTAATATTTTTGCTCATCTTGCATGTTTCGATCTATCCATACAGGAGTCTAACCCAACACCTTTGATAAATAGCTTATCAAATGTATTTTTGTATGATATTAATTATTTCATAGAAATATTTTTTTATTTGCAAAAAATCCTTTCATGTGGAAAAGACACTAATGAATTAATTGGTATTTTATTTAATTACAATTATTATATTCTAAAAAATAAATCAGAATCTTACTCTTCCCTCTATTATATAAAATTGTATATTTCTCTCTAAAAACTCATTCATAAAAATAAATTGTTTTGTTACAAACTCTTATTGCTATAACAGTATATGTAATTAGCATGACATAATTATTCTATCTCTACCTAAAACTATACATTATTGATGGATAAAGAGCATACTCAACCATTGGCCTCAGTTCATCCCAAGTCCCATCTTCACAAGAAGCTACTTCATTATTATCTCTATTTGCTATGAATGGAACTTGAGTCGCTAAGCTTAGCTGGTTATTACTTTGGCAGAAATTATTGTTATTGGCGGCAACAGCAACATTATGTTTGCTTTCAGTCTTATTATTATCAGCTGAAACTTCAAATTTTTCATACTTAAATCCATCATCTGATTCAGAAAAATAAATTTTAGAAGCAGTTGAATCATTAAACGCTTGTTTTGAAGAAAACTTCCTCCAATCTGATGCGTATTTTTTCTGTAAAACTTCTCTCTTAAATATTCGACAAAGAGTCCAGACCTCCTGCAAATTCAATAAGAAAATTACAACTTCGTTTAAAAAGATTCATTTGAAAGCATTTAATTATTTTTACAAGAATTATTCAAAATATTATGTATATAAATAATAAATTCAAATTATTTTTTATTAACTATATTTATTTAATAATAACTAATAATATTGAAACTTTAGGAGATTATGAGTAAAATTATTAACAAATATTATTACTAATAATTATTTTTTACATAACAAATACTCTATTAACTAATATATAAATTTTTTTGATAAAAATTAGTCTATAAGTTATTTAGGTAATATACAGTGTAAATACATATTATTACATTTAATCATAATCTAATAGTAGGTATATCTAACCACATAATATATTCGTACTCAAAACTCTTCTTCCTAATACCTAAAAAAAAACATATGAGCTTATACTCTTAAATTTGGAATATGAAATTTAATAGGAGCTAATAATTGAGGCCTAATTCTACCAATTTTTCTTTTCTTTTTTCTTTCTAAATGTAAGACCCAAACCCTAATATTTTCAAATTTAGGCATCCATGCATGCCCCAACTTATAAACAAAGATAATAAAAAATTAATTAGTCACTAAATTATTTTTTTTATTGATCCTTGTTTAATTAATTATCTATTCTATTATATAATATGTATAATTTATCTTTCACTAAACTAAAAAAAAAAAAAAATTAGCACATTGCATAAAAGCTTATTCACATATAAATTTGTTTATGGCCTAAATTCAAATTTGAGACTCTAAAAGCCTAATTTTGATGGTAAGGAAATTAAAATTTTTGAAAAAGTCTCGAGTTCGCGTTCCTCTTTTTTATAGGCTGCGATTTATCAAAAAATAGTGTAGTGTCTACTAAAAAAAATTTATCCTTTTTAACATTAACTACTAACTATTAATGCTATCTATAACCCAAAAAAAAATTCAGGTTTGAGAAATATTATATGTCAAATATTTTAAAGGCCGGACTCGAATGATCCTTCAATTTCCTTTGCTAATTGAGACCCAAAGCCTGACTCATGAACATGTCTACTTATATACTACAAACCCAGTTAAAAAATGAGGGTTAATATAACAGAAATAAAAAATAAAAATCTTACAGCTTCTTGCTGAAAATCTGCAGTATTAGGGTTATGGGATGAAGTAGGAGCAGGAAGGCGAAACTCATGCATCATCCAATCAGTTTTAGTGCCTTTCCCAGAAGTACCTCTGTAATATACTAAAGATTTCTTGAGCCCAATAATAACAGAAGAATGATGGTCATGGAATTGTGATCCTGCAGAATAAATAGGCTTGTCAATGCCTGTGGCTTTCCAAAATCCACATCCTGTCACTCTATTGGGTCTTATGCTATTTTTGTATTTCCTTCCTCTTCTGCAAAAGAAGTACCATTCCCTTTCTTTTTCTCCACCTTTATTATTCATTTCTTCTGTACATTCACAACAGGTTATAATTTATAAAAATGAATTAATTTTGGCCAAATAATGTATCAATATAAAAAAAAAAAAATCATTATTACATTAATTATCAACTATACTAAACACAATATAATGTATGAAAAAAAGAAAAACTGCTTGATACATATGTCACCATGATATTATTTGGTAAATTTAGTTACCATACTTACCTGGTAAAAAACGAATTTCACCTGGATAAATAGAAAATACTCTTTTTATATAAATGATTTGGTATTTGATTTAGCGTAAATTAATTAATTTTATATATTTAAATTTTAATATTTATTTATTTATAAATCTAGGTGTATATGTTTATGAATTATAATATAATATCAAATCTATCAGACGAATGATGATATTAATTGCTCCATAATTTTTTTTCTACATTATTTTATTTATATAAATTTCAATTAATACAATATAATCTAATACATATAATTAGTCTTCTCTCAAAATACATAAAATTAGTCTATATATAGACAAGTTTGGAGGGGCTCCAAGCCTCTCTTTTTTTCTTTTTTCTTTTTTCTTTTTTTTACTTCGTAATAGTTATATAAAAAATTATAAAAATATATATAATTAGAGTACAAATAATTAAAATTGCCTCCGAAATTAAAAAAAAAATAAAAAAAAAAAGTCCATTAAAGTATATAAAAATACTTTTATACTATATCCTTTATATTATATAGAAAATATAATAACTAATTATAGTGACTATGATATTTTTAATTATATTTTTAACTAATTAAAATAAAATTATATTAAAACTAGTTAGGATGCATTTGGATGGTGACATTTAGAATTTGAATTTGACATTTTTACATTTGAAATATTTTACATTTTGAAATTTGATTGTTTGAATAAAAGTAGTGAGCATTTAAAATTTAATATTTTAAATTAATTTTTTTTTAGAAAAATAATGAGATATTTATTTATGCCATTTAACTAACATAATTATTTTTTATTAATTATTAAGATAATTTTTTGAAATTAAATATTATGTTATTTTTTTAATAAAAATATTATTCAACCATTATTAAAATTTTGTTAGTAAAAAATTTTTAATTTTTTTATTTAATACTCTTATATCAGGAGCGTAGATTAATTGGGAGATACCCATCAGCTTCTATTGTCACATCACACGGGGGGCCCACAGCACCTACTACAAGACTTTAGCCGTATGAAAGCCAAGTTTTGTCAAATGACACCCCGTGATTTGAAATTCAAGATTTTTAAGGTTTAAATTCATATGCGGATTTGCGCTTAAATTCAAATACATTTATTTTGTGTTTGAATATATAAATTTTAATTTAAAATTTATAAATTTATAAATTTTTTATTTGAAGGGTGTAAGAAATTTAAATTTTAAAATTTAAAATTTTTATTTAAAAAAATAAATATTTTATATTAAATATAAAAATAATAAATTTAAAATAATTAGATAAAAAAATATTTAATATATTATATTTTTAAATAATTAGATTTCATTATATATTTGAATCAAATTTAAATCCATTTTACCTCAATGATTCAAATAAAAAATTTAATTTAAATTTAAAATTTAAATCATTATCATTTAAACGGATCATTAATTTAATCCATCCAAGTAATCAACTTATCTTTCAAATTTTACATTTAAATTTTTATAATCCAAATTCATCTATTCAAATTAAAAAAAAAAAAATTATACATAATAAGTTTTAACACAATGTTATTGAAATATTTTAAAAACTATATGAGTTTAAACAAGTGAAAATTAATTAGTATAAATAAATTAATATATATAAAGTAAATATTTTAAAAATTAAATGTATTTTATATATAATTTATGGCCCTCTCGATGAAATGGTTCTAAATTTGTCCATGTATATTATAAATTTTATCTTTACTTATTTGTTTTAATATTTAAAGTTATCAAAAGCTAATATTTAAATTTAATAAAAAATTACAATATTTTATATATGTTAAAATATTTTACAAATATATAGTTTAAATAATAAATAGCCATCCACTAGTTATTTTTATTAGTAAAATGTAGAAAATAAAGGTTTACGAATGAATTCAATTGATAACAACAGGAAAAAAAAATTATGGATAATAATGGGACAAGTCTAAGATGGATTTTATTTTTTTCATTCTGGTATTCATATGTTATTTTCATTTTATATTCACTCTATTTTTTAGTTGGTTAAATTTATGATACTCTATCTCAATTTTTATAGATATTGAGATTTTTATAAGACTCATCAATCATAATTTTTTCATATAAAAATTTTTATTTCATTTTATTCTATTTTTTCATTTTTTTTTAACGAGTAAGTAAAATTAAAATATTTTATATTTTTATTTATTTATAAAATTAAATATTTTTATTAACTCATTAATATATTCAATTTAATAAAATATGAAAATATTTAAAATTAATAATTATATTTTTTAACTGTTTAATCATATCATAAGAAAAATAATTATTTTCTAAATTATATATATATAATATTCATTTCACTCTATATTTATTAAAAAAATTTAGATTTTTTTCACCAATCCTATTCTCTAATCAAAATGGAAATTTTTTATTTTAATAAAAACAAATCAGAAATATTTTGTCATCTATAAAGCGGCACAATGGTCCTTTCACAAGTCTCATCAAGCTCCCTTTCCTTACCTCCAATGATTTAACTAACTAAATATATAAAATTAAAGAATTTAATTGACCTTAATTTAAAAATTATAATATAATAAATTTAAAAATTAATTCGATATTTTAATTTTTTAATTAAGGACAAAATAAATATTTAATTTTTTTTTTCCTTTGGTATAACTGACAATAATTTTAAAATGACGGTAGAAATAAGAAAAAAAAATATAGAGTAAAATTACAGAATAAAAAAAATGGGACTATTTTATTACTTAAAAGTGCAAATACTGCAAAAATAAAATGTAAAGTAATATAGCTTTTTAGTTAAACTCATCACTGGGATAATATATATTAGAATTAATTAAGAGCAAGAAGAAATGAACTTAAGAAAAGATTAAAAGCATACTTGGAAGATCCCATGGCTCATACTTGTAGACATCAATGTTTTTTATGATGTCAATTTTGATTGGCTTCATTTCTACCTTTCTTTTAAGATAAAATCCAACAAGCTCTTCGTCGGTTGGATGAAACCGAAATCCGGGAAGCAATATATTATCATCCTTTTTCTCTTCCTTTGTATCTCTCAATTTTAACTCCATCAATTATTCCTTTTCCTCTAATAGTATCATTCACTATTATAACCTTTCTTATAGAGAGAGTAAGGGAGATTTTTTTTTTTCTTTGGGTCAAAGTCATTTAATTGACTTATAAAAAAGTTTTTGCTGTGATTCAAGACTTATAGAGTAATGTACATGTGAAAAGAAGTTAACATATGGTGTTTGCTTATAGATAGATATTTAGGCCCAATTCCAAACAATAGGAAAACATAAAGGATTATGATGTTTTTAATGTTTTCTTGTCGCATTATTGATAAGAATTTAATTTCTAAAATTAAAATATTATTTTTTTCAAATGTTTTCATCACAATTAACATAATTTATCTTTGACTTATTCTAGAAGATAGACTTATAATACATATGAAAATAGTTCATCAACCCTAGCAGTTTGATCCATTAGTATAAGAGTTTTTTTTTTTTTAATTAGAATTTATCAATACTTATGAAATAATTTTTAAAAAAGAAATTAAATCATAGTTTATATGAAAACTGATAAGAAAATATTTTTGATTATCTGAATATATATATATATATATATATATATATATATTAAGAAAATGATAATTTAAAAAAAAATAAATATTAATTTAAATCAAATGAGTCGTAAAATATTTTAATGAATATAATTATTTTATTTATATTATTTATTTAGTAAAAAAAATCTATATTTTTTCTCCATTAATTTTTATATCATTGAATATATATATATATATATATATTAAATATTAGTGAAAATTGAAATCATTTTCAATATTATAATTTTTATTTTTGAATATGTAACCTATCAAAACTAACAATAAATTAAAAAACAAAAAAAAACAAAAGGAAATGACGTTTCTGTGTACCTACTGAGAGAAAATTAATAGGTGTTAAAGTGGTTGACAAATACAAGTTGTTTTGTTTGACGAAATTGGCTTTCAGATGACAACATTTGCATGTTCTAGTCTTGTCCGGGTGAGAAACGAGTTATGCTCCTCCATCAGTAACTATCCGTACATTCAATGCAATTTGATTGATGAGAAATTTCATAAATTCATAATTGTTTACATCAATGTTATGTCATTATCTACAATTTATTTTTAATTATATATATATATATATATAAAAGACGTTGTGTGCTACGGTAATTTAAAAAAAATTCAAGTAATATTTAAACTCAAGTAATATTTATTTAAATTTGAAATAAAAAATTATAAATTATAAATAGTAAAAAAATTACTTGTTACCGATTATATTAGTAAACCAATTTGAAACATGTATTTCTTTGTCTCTATTTCATCTTTTTTTTTTTTTTTTTTTTCATCCAATATCCACAGTTTCTCCTTTGCGATTTCTCTGCTTATTCTTTCCCACACTCCTCTCCTCACTCCTGCAATTTGGGCCTAAGGTTAATTTGAAAGTTCATATCGTCTCCTTCCTACAAATCTAATACAAATTGTTAGTCTATTTTATTTCGGTGCAGGCCTCGCTCCCCAGATGTATAGTCGACGTCGATATTCAATTTTGGGGCTAAAGTCATATTTTCTAGTCAATTGATATGTACATTTTGTTGAATTTGAGATTTTTGGTTTAGGGTTTAGATAGTTTGAGTTTTAGTTTGTGTGTTTTCTCCTTTTTTTCTCGCTCTATTTGGGTGTGAGTTTGGTCCCTTGTAGAGTGAAGAGGGAGTCGGGGAGATTTTATTTGATGTAGAAATAGGAGTTTTGGGGATTATTTTGAGAGGTTCTGAGATTATGAGAAGGTTGTCTCGAGCTCGGTTAATGTCTTGAATGGAATTTTTTTTTTTTTTTTGGGTTTACATTTGCTAATGCAACAACCAATTTTTAGGTTTTATAAATTAGTATAAAATAGGTGATTAGGTAAATGAGAATAGAACCATATAGGCTTGATGGAGAGCATATTGTGCATTGATATGGAAATTTCTTGTTTTATATAGCTCAATAATTGAATTTGAAAAATGGAAGAAAAAAAAAGAAAAAAAAAAAGGTAAAGATGGCTTAAGATGGCTTTTGGTTGTAAGAAGCAAAGATGAAACTATGATCCTAGGAAGTAAGATACATGTACATGTCTTTAACTTTGTGGTATTATTTGTATCAATGTTGATAATTTTTTTTATATACATTAATATTTTTGGTACACCTTCTATTCAGGTGTCATGAATCATTGAATTAAGAAGTATTCTAAGTTGCAATTTTTGTAAGTGTTGTAGTTAATTATTTCATAGATTGAACTTTAATCAAGCTTCTATATATTTGTCACACCCCGACTCCAGTGATGCGACAGTCCTAGGGCAAGGGTAGGCTTAAGGCCACCATAAACACGTAGAACACTCATATCCTAGATTTCATTCATAATACATATTCATATCAAATATAGATATCATTACAAATATTCATTTTTATGATTCATGAAATCATAATTTATATATTTATATTTGTCATCATATAATTTGCTCTTGTTCCTTACTGATCAAAAGATACATCCCACATCACTAAGGAATAAGGGCAGCCCTAAAATATAACAGTTTAGGCATCAAAATAATACCATCCTCAATATCTAACTACGGAGCTCTAAAGTATACTCCTCGTACATTTAATACCATAATACAATTCAATGAATACATATATCAAAATAATTACAATGATGGCTTATTGGAGGAATAAATCAAGAAGCTCGGTCTTCTATATTAGCTCCCTCTCGAGCTACACTATCACCTGAAATCCACAAAAGAGAAGTGAGACTTCAACTCAGTAAGATATGAATATGCAATATAAAGATCAATCCAATAGAAAGGTCAATCCAAAGAAACATTGGTAAGAAAATATTAGATGGTTATGCTTATAAGAACAAAAGTGCTCACAATCGAATAGCACTGTCAAATCACATGATAGAATTGCAGAGTACATCAGTAGCTGTAATACTTGTCATTTTTTTTTTTTATTAATTGTATGTTTGTTGAATTGATTGAGGATATAGAAATATTTTGAGGAATCCCGAATTTTGTATACAGAGAGGAGTTTGTGAGGCTGGTTTCATGACTTTAAAGGAATAATTTGGAAAAGTATAAAACATAGAAGTTGTAGATTTATATCTCATATTTAGGTATATAAAAGGGTTTTGTGAAATTTTGTGTGTGAGAAGAGATATACCTCCTTGACCAGGACTTGTCTGGCTCATTATTTTCTGCAGGAATATAAGAATATTTAATTTTCCGGGAATGATTGAGGCTGAATGAGCCAAAAGTGTAAACATGAGAAATATTCCTTTATGTGTTATGTTATTGGATGTAAAATTTCAGGGGAATTGAATAAGTATAGCTCAGTTAAGAGTGGAATTAATCAGACCTGTTCAGATGATTTTGGGCAGTAAAAGTCAGGGTAAATTTTAGAAATTCACCATAGTTTGTATAGACCTCCTTTTGATTTGAATTCTGGATATGTTGGACCTTTAAGTCTCTATTTTAAGTGACAAAAAGAATCAAGGAGTTTGGATGTCTGTAGCTCATTTGCGAGCTAGTTTATTATGAGTTGACGAAGAAGGTTTTCCAGCTCGGCAGATATTAGAGGCATTGCGAGCCGGCAATGCGAGTTGGCATATGTGAAGTGGGATTGCCGAGGTGGTAATAGGTGAAGAAGAGGATTTGGCGAGAAGTCCTTTGCCGAAGTGGCATTTAGCGAAGAGGATTTGGCGAAGAGGATGCGAGGTGGCATTTAGCGAAGCGAATGCGAGGTAGCATTTGGCGAAGTGGAATTCAGCGAAGAGGATTTGGCGAAGAGGATACAAGGTGGCATTTAGTGAAGCGAATGTGAGGCAGCATTTGGCGAAGTGGAATTTAGTGAGGTGGCCTTTGCCGAGGCAGTAATAGGTGAAGAGGAGAATTGATGAAGTGGAATTGCCGAGGTGGCAATTGGCGAAGCAGAGAATTGGCGAAGTGGGATTGCAGAGGCGGCAATAGGCGAAGAGGAGAATTGGAGAAGTGGAATTGCTGAGGTGGCAATTAGCGAAGCAGAGAATTGGCGAAGTGGAATTGCCGAGGTGGCAATAGGCGAAGAAGAGGATTGGCGAAGTGGGATTGCCGAGGGGGCAATAGGCGAAGAGGAGAATTGGCGAAGTGGAATTGCCGAGGCGGCAATTGGCGAAGTGGCATTCGCGAGCTGGCATATGCGAAGTGGCATTTGCGAGCCGGCAATGCGAAGTGGCATTGCGAGCCGGCAATGCAGAGTGGCATTTGAGAGCTGGCTTATGCGAAGTGGCATTTGCTAGAGTGGATTGGCGAGGCGAGCTGGCGAAGCGGATTTGAGAGGCAGTAGCCTATTTAACCAGATATCCAATAGCTATTTTTCACTATTTTTCTTTTCTATTTCCTTCGTTCTTCTTCATTTCTTCTCTTATCTCTCTCCTATCTGTCCCATTTGATTTCTAATGCATTAATACTCAGAATTAATGCATTAGATCATTCAATTAGAGCATTTTAAGGCTGTGATCATCATTTTAGCCCATATTCTTCAAGAACTTAGTTTTGGGAAAATAAGGTAATTTTCTCCAAACTTCATTTTCTTTTTAGATTAAGAATTTTTGGTAATTACAATAGTTATTATGAGTATATAGAGTCTATTATAAGTAATTTAAGACTATTAATTTTGATAAATATAGAATATATCAAAATTTATGAAATTGATGAATAGTGACGTGAATAGTAAGTACGTTTTGAATTTCAGATTTTCTTTAAGGGATAAATTAAATTGATGTTAGGAAACAATAATAGAGACTATAAGAGGATTAAATTACAAGGAATTATATTATGTATTATTGATTAAGGAAAACCCTAATTTTGAGAATTTGGGGAAACTTTCATAGGAGAAGAGAACTCAAGAAATTTGAGGAGATTATTGAATGAACAAGCTATTGAGGGAAATACAA
>CANXYC012240289.1:0-16657 GCA_948193065.1 Aleurites moluccanus
CTCTGAAAGTAATGCTGCCTACTTCTCTTGGCCTACTCTGAGTCGATTAAATGATACAGCAGAAGATAGAGCAAACTACTTTGGAAACCTTCAAAAGGGGGTGCTTCCGGAAACCCTTGGAAGGTTGCCATCAGGGCAGCAAGCCACCACCTTGCTTGAGCTGATGACCATTAGGGCATTCCATAGCAAAATCTTGCGTCGGTTTAGTCTTGGCACAGCAATAGGTTTTAGGATTCGGCGGGGTGTCTTGACAAATATTCCAGCTATTCTTGTCTTTGTTGCTCGGAAAGTTCATAGGCAATGGTTGAGCCATGTTCAGTGCCTACCTGCTGCACTTGAGGTCAGAAAATCGGTGCTTCCAGATGTACATGGGTTCTGGTTTTCCTTTATATTTTTAATTTGAAAAGAAGACTTGGGAATTAGAATAGTTTTATTTGGTTTTGTGAATCATAGTCTTGGTGTTAGTGCTTTGTTTTCGGATCTCTATATATTTCTTTCTCTGTTATCAGCTGAAATCTTGATGTGTGGGAAAATAACCTATAGCATATTCAAAAACTTTTAAGCATAGTTTTGTCTATGACTGGCATAGTTGTTTACTTGAGAAGTTAAATTGCCTTTCTTAATGAGGCAGGGCCCAGGAGGCGTATGGTGTGATGTGGATGTTGTTGAGTTTTCATATTATGGAGCACCTGCTGCAACTCCAAAAGAACAACTATACACAGAGCTTGTAGATGGTTTAAGGGGAAGTGATCCATGCATTGGTTCTGGTTCCCAGGTATTTTGCTTCACTTCTATAGTAATCCTGTTTTGAGTGCTGGTTAAATGATAGGAATACAACTGATTTATGCACAAAATAAGATTGTTTATTATGAATGTACGTGAATGATGATCACAGATCACATTGACATGTGAAATGAAAAATGAAATGTAGAGATCTCAAGTGATTGGCATTTTGGAAAGTGTGTTCTCTTATGAATGTATACGTTCTATTATGAATATTTGTGAGTTGCATTTTTTTGGTATTTTATATTTTATTGCATGTCAGTACATCTAAGTAAAACAAATTCTATATAAAGATTGGCAGTTGGACCAGATAACCTCAACAGAAATCGTACGTAAAGTTATGAAAGTTCATTAATATCAGACTGTTATTTGCCAATTATAGTAGCTACATGGTCATACTAGCTATTGGAGTTGGAAGAAATCTTTGATGTAACATGAACTCAGCTTCTATAACTAGATTGGTGACAGTGTTCAGTTGTATATCCAACTGGTATTATTCTAGTTTAATTTTCCATTCTTCCAGACTACTGTTAAGTCCAGTTATTTTGATATTTGTTTCAATCTCTACAAGTAGTTTGGCACTATTGACATGCTGAAAATACAGTCATCAAAACATATAATAATAGATAGAGTTGATCTCAAGCTCATGTTTCTAAAAGATTATAGTTAACCCTTTTGCCGGTAAAATGTGAATATGTACTGTGCATAATTTTTCTTCTTCAGACATTTTGACGTTTTATTAAACTTTTGAGACTTCAAAGAAGGATTCACACTTCATTCTGCATGCATAATAGAAGTAACATAAACCGGTTGGAAAACCTTGGGAGATAAGTTTTGCAAATTTCCTTGAGCTGTGATCTCTCTTTTGGATATTCCTTTTTTTCCCGTTAGGTGAGTTTTTAGTTTTTTTTAATATTTATGTAAGGAAAGATCAATGTCAATAATTCGATATGCGTAGAATATTATCTGTAGATTGTAAATCTGCATCTGTCAGATTTTGTGAGCAAACTTTACCGTGTTTCTGGGTAATTACTGATGCTTTCTAGATATTTAGTGAAAGATATGATTCGTGCTGTTAACAGTTCTACTTTCTCTAGGTGTCATCTGACACTTATTATTTTCATGCAATCTAGATAATGCTGTAGAAATTATCTATCTCACAGAATAACCACTTCATTATTTACCTCCGGAAATTTGACTATGATTCCAGTTATTTTTTTTTTAAATAATTTTCCTTTATCATCTTTATCTGTCAACATTAAATAATTTTCCTTTATCATCTGTACCTGTCAACTGTTTCCTTTTTCATGAATATCTAATTTATCTCGTTATAAAAATGGAAGCTTTTCCTTGTTGCTATATGGTAGTGTTGAGAGACCTCATCTCATGTGTATTGATGGGAAGTTCACTGATTGTATTAAGAAAATACAATAGTATTGAACTAAAATAGGTTTATTATAAATACTGAACAAATTAAACAATGGAAAACTTTTTTAGGGGAAAATTTACAAGTGAAATGAAAATTTTGTTATTGTCCCTTCCTTATGTTTTGCTCAATGAATATGCATGCATTAGGATAGGATTTGAAACAATTCAGGAATAGGTGGCACCATTTATGTATAGGGTTAAAAGCTTCCTGTTTATACCGATTTAATTTTAATCCAATTGTATAGATAGATATATGGACAGAATAATAGGATTGACTATCTGCCTGTTCAAGCTTGATTTAGTCACTCCAAAGCCATGGTTGAATTCGACCTGGCAAACATAAACCAAGCTCATTCATTGCTTGGCTAGAATGCAAGCGCAAGTATTCTTTTTCAAAATTTTTTATAGTAAAATTTTTATTTTCTGATATTTTAATGCTTGAAACATCACATAGAACCTGTTGGCCTAAAAGCCTTCCCTGTCTCTAGAAGAGGACTGCTCCCCTTTTATATAGAAGGAAGGACCCTCCTTAATCCATGATAATCTGATGTTGGACTTTCAGTGAGCAGCAGCCCCCATCTAGAGGCATGCAAGTAGGGGTGAGCGAAAAACTGAACCAACCGAAAACCGAATCGAATCGAACCTAATTCGGTTGGTTCAGTTTTTTTTTTTGAAAATTTTTAGTCTATTCGGTTCGGTTTGATTTTTTTTAAAAATATCCGAAGTAACTGAACGGACCAAAATATATATATATATATATATATATATATACTTATTTTGTTTAAAAAACCAAAAAAACAAATAATCAAACTGAACCATGTCAGTTCGGTTCGCTTTGTAAAAATTTCAGTTCAATTCGGTTTGGATTCGACTTGAAGTTCGGTTTTAAAAAATCTGGTTCGGTTAATTTGGTTTTTGAGAATTTTGAATCAGTTTAAACCGAATTAACCGATTGCTCTCCCCTACATGCAAGACTGCTCTTCAACTTGATTACCTCCATTTATTGATCTTTCATAGATAATCTCCCTTGATCTCATTATCCATTTTTGTACATCTCAAGCTCACTATTAGAATTAATTGGTAATTAAAACTATGATTATATTATATGCCATTTTTTATGGGAATTATATGGCAAAATTTTATAATCTAAACATTGATCAACTTATAGCAAACTTTATACCTGCCTCTCCACTTATGCTTACTTTCACCAACTGGTCTTCCCTTAGTCCTCGCGCACTTTGTTCCCCTACCTGGCTCTAGCCTAGACCGGATGACCACCTCTCTGAATTCTCGCCTAAGGTTGCACTCTTTGTATCATCCATTTGAGGTCGACGGGTGCATCACATCCTTTGTGAGTGAACCTCTTCTCCCTTACATAAGTGACTAAACAATTGTAAACAACTATAATTTAGCTTCATCATGAACATATTCATGTTGAGCTTACTTATGTTTATGTTTGGTTTGTTCATTAAATAAATGAGTTTTTTTCTTAAAAATAACTAAAAAAAAGAAAAATTATCATTTTATAATAAAATCTATTATTATTATCTGTTTATACCAATCGCGCATCTGAGACCCGCGCTGTCTGATACAGCGCATTCAAAACCCGTGCTGTCTGATGCAGCGCATTCAATGCCCGCTCTGTTTGACACAGCGCATCCAATGTCCGCTCTGTCTGACGCAGCGCATCCAAAGCCCGCGCTGTCTGATGCAGCGCATCCAAGGACTGAGCTATATTTTTATTTATTTTTTATTTTTTTTTTAAATTAATATTTTTTTAATTTTTTATTAAATTAATTTAAAAGTACAGGCCTCCAATTTTTTAAAATGCTTCATATTTAATTAAAATATTTTAAATATTAACTTAAAATGTTACGCAAAACAATATTAATAAAATGAGAACAATTTTGTAACATTTCTAAGTTAATATTAAAAAGTTTAAATAACAATCAATCACAAAATAAAAAAAAATAATGTAGAAAAAAAAATAGTAACTTACTGATTGTGCGGTTAAATGAAAAATATTTGGGAAGTTGAAAAATTAAAAAGTCTAAATCTAACAAAATATTATTATAAATAATTAATTTACAAATTAATAAAAAAAATAACAATACTAACAAATTTAATATCATGTGTGTAAATTATTAATTTTAACTAAACTTTCTAAAATAAATAATTTAACAATAAAAATATAATACATAAAAAATATTTATTTTTAAAATTTAATTATTTAATTAAATAAATTTAATAATATCATGATTTTAATAAAAATACTATTGATTAGTTTTAGGTATTAATTTAAAAAAAAATTACTTGCAGATATTGTGCTAACTGGAACAAAAAAAAATTGGAGATTTGCACTTTTAAATTAATTTAATAAAAAATTAAAAAAATATTAATTTAAAAAAAAAATGACAGTTAATTAAAATGAAGGCCTTCAATTTTTTAAAATGGTTCATATTTAATTAAAATATTTTAACTATTAACTTAAAATGTTACGCAAAATAATATTAATAAAGTGAGAACAACTTTTTAACATTTCTAAATTAATATTAAAAAGTTTAAATAACAATCAATCACAAAATAAAAAAAAAAATAATAACTTACTAATTGTGCGATTAAACGAAAAAGACTTGGAGAGTTAAAAAATTAATGAGTCTAAATCTAACTAAATATTTTTATAAATAATTAATGTACAAATTGATAAAAAAAATAACAACACTAACAAATTTAATATTATGTTTTTAAATTATTAATTTTAACTAAACTTTCTGAAATAAATAATTTAACAATAAAAATATAATACATCAAAAATATTTATTTTTAAAATTTAATTATTTAAATAAATAAATTTAATACTATCATGATTTTAATAAAAATACTATTAATTAGTTTTAGGTATTAATTTAAAAAAAAATTACTTACAGATATTGTGCTAACTAGAATAAAAAAAAATTGGAGGCATGCACTTTTAAATTAATTTAATAAAAAATTAAAAAAATATTAATTTAAAAAAAAAAAATAAAAAATACAAATATAGTGCAGTCGCGCTGCGTCAGACAATGCGGGCCCTGCGTCAGACAGTGCGGATATCGGATACGTGATTGGTATAAACCGGTAATAATAATAGATTTTATTATAAAATGGTAATTTTTTTTTATTATTATTTTTAAGAAAAAAGCTCTTAAATAAAACTAAAATTATGTCCAAAATTGTTTGATTTGAACTTCATAAATGAACTTGAAAAACATTTTATTGAGCTCATCACAAGCAATTCACTAAGTGTACTGATTCTTCCTTGCTCTAGGAATTGGCTTGATAATGTTTAGAACTTGCTTAATACCAACAAATGTTGCAAGTTATATGCATATGTATTGGTTCCTTGGCATTTCACGAGATGCAAGGTAATTTGACTGGTTCAGTAATGTGATTGTAGTTTACTTCTTTTACCTCCATATAGTTAGTAGTTGGACTTTACTCTTATGCACATGCATGCACCTGGTAGTGGCACGAATACTGGTTTCTTGCCAATCATTGTATCCATTTTGGTTTTGTGCACATGTTCTCCACAATTTATTCTGAGCATATTCATGTATAGAAGGTTAAGAACTAAGTTCATTGACATCATTTTCTGTTCTTTTGATAAAGCTATCTGTTGTGCAAGTGCTGATCTGTCTTATTAGTAATGTCAGTTTCTTTGGACTACTAACATATCTAGTATACCATAGTGACTGGATTGATTTTCCTGCACCGAGTTGGATATGCTTGAACTTTTCAGCATGGTCAAGCATTGATTTATTTGATCACTTAATTTGCTGTTGTCTTTACTGTTGAACCATTGGAAATGTCATTTCTACATTTTGAAAAGGACTTCCAGCATTTCTATTGGAAGTACAGGTTTAAATAGCTCCTGGATAGCATAATATAATTATTATTGTTTTTGTAGGATTACTTATACTTAAATATTGTTATGTTTTCTTCTTGAGGAAACCATTTCAGTCTTTTAATTTTTAGTCATTCTGTTAGTGTATGCTTGGAGCTTTAATTCTTACTGATAAGATTTATACATTTGTATCCACTTAATTACTTGTGCCTTTGTGAAGTTGAAGTAACCAAATTGCTTTATGTTTGTAGGTTGCTAACCAAGAGACATATGGAACCCTGGGTGCAATTGTGAAAAGCCGAACAGGAAGCCGACAGGTTGGTTTCCTTACAAATCGGCATGTTGCGGTCGATTTAGATTACCCAAACCAGAAAATGTTTCATCCTTTGCCACCCAGCCTTGGACCTGGAGTGTATTTGGGTGCAGTGGAGAGAGCAACCTCATTTATTACAGATGAGCTTTGGTATGGCATCTTTGCTGGAATGAACCCAGGTATTATAGTTCCAGATTGTAGAATTCATTAACGTATTACCTACAAGTTTTTGTCTTTACAATCTTCCGCAAATAGCTTATATTAAAGACTTGAAATCAAGCCAGGAGAGGGGCTGTCTTTATGTTTTTTCTGTGGCAGTTAAAAAGAGAATTTTCAGAAATGATTGGGGATTTTTTGGAATAAAGAATTTGGAGAAAGGGGAAGGAGTGAGTGTTCAGAAGGAGCTAGGAGTTTTTACCTTTTTGGGACAATAACTTCATGTGATCTACCTTGGGATAATGACCGTCCTGTATTTTAAACATCATACAGCAAAGCTGATCCTTTTTTGATGTCTTGTATAATCGTTATTGGGCAAGTGTTGGAACATGATGAATATCAAACTATGATTTTGATGTAACCATAGTTCATTAAACAATTATGGAACAACCATAGGTCACCAAATAATTTGTATTTCTTTTTGACATAAATGCATATCATTTTTATGATCCAATACAATTTTACAGGAGAAACTCCAAAGAATCCTGAGCAAATGTTTGCAAGTGTTTGCCTTATAGCACATTACTGAGAAATTCTCAATGGAAGAAAAAGTCTTGTAGACTTGTGGAGTTCCCACTGTGGTTGTAATCAATTAGGCTTAAGTTGATTGGGCTCAAACCAAAATTATGGGTCTGTCTAGGGCATTAGCCTTTACAAGAACACTATATCAGAAGAGTAACTTGTGCCGCAGACATCCGAGTCTATGTAAAATCTTGTTTTTTATAGTTATAGCAGATATTAGGATATCAGTTTAATTTTTTTATTTTTTATTTTTTTTAACTTTACATCTCCAAATGTAACTCAATCGTTGAAAGTAGTTTGTATTCTTTCACTCTGGGAGGAATTCTAAGCTTGTACACCATATAACTGTCAACACCAGAAAAGCATTTTAAGACCAATGTTCCAATAATATATGATAACCTTGACTCCTCTTGAATTTCTTACTTGACAGCTGTTTTTCTTTGAATTTGTATAGGTTTTTGTTAAAGTTGATTAGGTCAAACTCATTGGAGTCTGTAAATTAAGAATAAGATATTGCCCGATGAATATAAAAAAGGAAAAGAAGAACAGATATGAGAAGAAGGTCAAAAAGAAACTGCAAAGTAAATGCTTAGTAGGCCCTCTTGGGAGTAGGATGTGCTGATATTTCATTTTTCATCTTTACAACTAATAACACTTCCTGCTGCTTGAATATACTTGCTTGGTTTGAATATTGTTACCTACTATTTAGATTTGCTGTCTGTTGGGATGATATGCTGAAGCATGATTATCCAAGATATCATGCTTGTGCTAATTGTTTTACGTGGTTTCCTGATGCTACTTCTGCCCCTTATGATTTTGTGATCCTGCAGAAACATTTGTGCGAGCAGATGGGGCCTTCATTCCTTTTGCAGAAGACTTTAACATGAATGTGACTACATCTGTAAAAGGTGTAGGCGAGATTGGTGATGTTCATAGGATTGACTTGCAATCTCCAATTAACAGTCTCATTGGAAGACAGGTTGTCAAAGTTGGAAGAAGTTCTGGCTTGACTACTGGAACCATAATGGCCTATGCTCTGGAATATAATGATGAGAAAGGAATTTGTTTTTTTACTGATTTTCTTGTTGTTGGAGAGAATCAGCAGCCATTTGATCTTGAAGGTGATAGTGGAAGCCTCATTATGTTGACGGGTCAGAATGGTGAAAAGCCACAACCAGTTGGGATAATATGGGGTGGGACTGCTAATCGAGGTAGGTTGAAGCTAAAAGTTGGCCAACCCCCAGAAAACTGGACTAGTGGAGTTGATCTTGGGCGCTTATTGGACCTCCTTGAACTTGATCTCATCACAACCAACGAAGGGCTTCAAGGTTTGTATGTTAGAAGCTGTTACTTTTTCTTGTTCTACATCGCTTTGGTATTTGGTAATCTTGAATAGTCCACTGTGTTTGCTGTTGTGCTCTTGCATGTTGTGCATATTCTGAATGATGAATATCAGATCAAATAAATTATATAGGGATTGTTCCCACATGAATATTTTCACCAAGTCCTGTTTGAACTTAAATTTTAATATTATAATTCTATTGTATGTCTACCAGACGAGTTGGCTGTACATTTTGGCATTTGTTGATTAACAACAGGAAAGTATCTTTTGCTTCTGGATGTAAACCAGAAAAGGTAGAGGAAAAGAAAGTAACAAAAGAAAAATGTTTGTTACCTGCTGTAAAATTACCTTTAGAAATTGAAAAGCAAAGAAGCAAAAGCAGTATTTTGTTTAGAAATATATACTTGCAAGACTTCAACATTTCATTATTAAATTTTATTTTAGCCCAATTTTTTTGACAATGATCCTGATAGTTTTGTTCAGCAGAAGAATACAGTTGTAAGATGCAGTCTTTTGAGAAAAAAACTGAACCTAATAGAGTTGATTTGTTTGTTTGTCAATACTACATATTCACCAAAATGTTATTTTGATACAGAACTGGCCTTCTGTTTGAGAGAGCCTGCTGTGATATTTAGAAAAAAGGAAAGATAAACAACAAAAGGATCCATCCACGCATCTTTTTCCAGTAATAATTTGTGTTTTGTTTTATCCTGCAATGCTTTCTGATTTGTTTTTGTTGTTTAATATAGCTGCAGTTCAAGAGCAAAGAAATGTGTCAGTAGCAGGATTAGATTCTACAGTTGGGGAGTCATCTCCTCCTGACCGGGTTCCTTCAAAAGATCAAATTGAAGAAAACTTTGAGCCTCTAAATTTAAATATTTGTCAAGTTTTAGTTGATGGAGAGTCCCAGCAAGGACTTACTAGACCTTTCATTGACAGCGAGTTTCATATAGAAGATGGGGTAGAAGCAGTTGCCAACATGGAACACCAGTTTATTCCAAGTTTCACAGGGAGTTCTCCTGTTTATGATAAAAGCCAACAGCAAAATGCAGAATTGAAAAACCTCTCAGCATTAAAGAATGGCTCTGATGAGGAGATTTATGTGTCGTTACAGTTGGGTGAGCCGGAACCTAAGAGAAGACGACAGTCAGATTAGTCTTTTTAGCATTGAAAAATCCAAATTAAGGAACAAGGGATTTCCAATGTGGCTTGGAGAAACACCTTTCAAAGATAAGCTTGCAAGGTTGTCTGCTTGTTCTTGCTTGGACTTCAAATTCTGTGTTGTAAGTATGGTATTAAATTGCAAAAAAAGAAATTTAAGGTTCATACCTTAAAGGCATAAACTAGTTAAAGTATTATAAACTAGTTCAAGTATCATTCTTTTTTTTTCACCATGTTTTGGTCAATGTTACAATTTTAGGTTACATATGTGGGTTCATACAACAATCTAGCAGAAAAAAAACTTGTTTAGGCAGTACCTTTATTTAAATGTCTTCCATTTGCATTGTTGTACCATAAGCACTCCAAAAATTGGAGTATATGCACAGCTAGTGAAAGGTGAAATTGGAGCTCCAGAAGAGTCCCTTTCATTTTGTTTATCATTTGTATAATTTGGGAGTACATAATTAAAGATTGTAATCTGGTTTAAATGAAGGACTTTATTCATATGTTTTTGCGTTATGTGTTTAGCTGCTAATTATTTATTTTATATTTTCTGTTGTTGAGGTTTTAGTATTGGTAGAGTTAAAAGATTCCATATTGAAATACACCTAAAGGTTTGGATCTTATCACTTTATTAATTTAGGCTTTTAGATTGAATTCAAAGTTTTCACATGGCAGAGCTCATTCTCTGATTCTACACACTCTGTTCTTCTGTGTTCTGTCACACTTGCAGCTATATTGCAGTTGGACTTGACGGATGCAGATTGTCAGCCTTGGTATTCTGCAACGTCTAACATGCCTCATGTTCTCGTGTTTCGTCATGCATGGAGCTGTCTCTCGCTCTCAATTTTTTTACGTGCTAGACCCAAATGAAAGTGCTTTCAAATAGACATAATTCCATAGCGAATGCTAAGCTATGGGCTATGTTTCAGTAGTAGGATTTTAGTTGAGATATTTTAAATAATAATAGATTTGGTAAAATTTTTTTTGGAAAAAAGTAAAAATATGTAATGAAGTATAATGAAAATGCCACATTGATATCTTTTGTTTTTGAAGGAGTAAATAAGTGTTTGCGAAATCTGAAAAATGTGCCTCACCTATAAACGGCTCTGTCATTTCTCATTTTTTGGCGTTTGTGAGCCCAATTTTGCAGGCTGACGTGTATGACAGACGCCATTTTGCAGGTTGAGGTGTATGACATGACTGAAAGTGCTCCTCATTTCTCATTCTTCTCTTATGCTGCTCATCCCATCTCTATTCCTGTCCCTTTCTTCATACCATAAAACCAAAGACACCCAATCCAATTAAAAACAAATACACCAAATTAATAATTTTAAAAATCATTGCTAGGCCCAGCTGGGTTTCAATTAAACCGAACCTAGGTCACTAATTTTGAAGGTGATGATCGTCACACTGTCAACATTGATGGTTGCTCCTATCGTAACCTCTCTTGTCGCCTCTCTCCCAAACTCAGTCGCCTCTCTCCCAAACACAGTCTCCATCGTTCATTTCTTTTCTCCTCCTCATTACCTCATCTCCATCTCCACCTCCTCCTCATCCTCCCATTCTCTTCTTTCCCTCTTGTCACATCTCAATTTTGGAACATAACAGTCATAGGATGTCAGAATAATATAAAGCTACCAACACCCGTAAAATCTTTCTATAACCTGTAAACATCACCTACTATAACATATCTATATCCATATAATCATTCAATCTGTCATCATCTGTGATCATATCTGATCTCAACACAACTCATTTACATTGTATATCAATAACTAATAATATTACAGACCATACTAAGTTTAATCATCCCAATAATTTACATATCCATGGAGCATCTAAATTTACATTGCATATCAATAACTAATAATATTACAGACCATACTAAGTTTAATCATCCCAATAATTTACATATCCATAGAGCATCTAAAATATACACAAGAAATATATACAAGTACAAATATTTACATTATAACAATATAGCTAGATCCATTGATGAAGAAATCCTGGACCAACTCTACTCCTGTCCTGAAAAGATAAAATCACTAAAAGAGTGACTATTTTCATACTCAGTAAGTCAAAATATATATATTATCACACATTAAGCTAGGTGAGAAACAATAAATGGATAGTACTAAAAATTGACTCATGGATAGCACACTAGATGAACAAATCAAGGGAAATGACTTATGGACATCAAATATAGATGTATAGGTACTGAGAGAAATAATAATCATGTATATATAACAGATACTGTACCATGAAACACATATCATTTACTTTATAACATGTAAATAGTATAAGATGGATTAGATTCTATGGCTAGGACCATAACCCTTCCTAGCTAGGGTATTACTGAAATTTTATTGTGCACAATGCAAATGGTATTTATCCACTTTCCCATTAGTAAGGAAGCTCTGTCATATAAACACAAGAATGGGCTATAGATAGTAAATATGATATCAAGTAGGCAAAAATATTAATAAGATTCAGTTTATGTAACTTTAGCTCAATTGAATTGTTTTAGCAAGTAAACACTTATATGATCATTATCTTCAACAAAGGAATATTATAATATAGGCAAAATGCCACAAAAGTCATTTAGAATAGAAGTTCAAAATATGTCAAGAAAGCACATTTACACTTGCGACAAAGAAAGTCACCCGCGTTAGCAAATTTGGTAACAAATGGTTTCTTAAGGTAATTTACAATGGTCATTTCATCGAGCACTTGGTGTGCACTACTTTAGGACCAAATAAATATATAATTTTGGAACACATTGATCAAAAGCCAAAGTTCACAATTCAAGCCCCATTGGAAACAAACACAAAGGCATTCTCAAATAGGATTTGTATACATTAATAAACAACATTATTATAGCTTGAATTTAAGGAAAATTCAAAGAAATGAAAAAGGGAAAAAAGTTACAGTTTCATATTCAATTCAAATTGATAAAATAAAGGTTTAAACATGTATAATAATATACATACGACTCACCAGAATCGATGGTTTATTCGATTACGCGATAAAATGCCGATTTCCCGATAACAAGTAAAAATAGTGTTCATCAGTTTCCTTCGATTTTACAATCAATTTTACAATATATTTAGTTTTAAATATAGGCTAACTAACAGATTTAAACATTAATTAGAATTATGAAATCCTATACAGAAAATCCATTTTAAACATAAACCTAATTTTAGTTTTTTCTCTAATTGAATCCAATCTTGAAATCTATCAATCTAATCATGCTTCTAATCATTCATATAGCTTAAATGAATCAAAAGAATGAAAGAAACATCATTTATACCTAAATTTGAATAGTGGACGAAATGTAGGTTTGGTTGTTCTTCAATTTCTAGTTTGAATTTCTTGGAATTTTTGGTGGACACTAGTTTAATCTAGTTTTCTATCGATTTTGCTTGAAGTTTAGAAGAAAATGGAGGAGTTTTGGAGGAGAAGTGGTTCGGCCAACTCACAATGGAGGAAGAGATAAAATTTTATGATTTTTGAAGAATTAGATAGGTTATTTATATTAATTAACTTTTAGCTAATTCAATTTTTTCTCCTGATATTTTTCGTATTCGCACTTTGAACCCAAAACTTTTAACTATTTACCTTTTTTTCCATTTCAATTCTAAAATAATATTTCTTATATTTCTCCAGTTTATAAGTCTAATGGTGATATTAAAAATTCACAATTCCGAACTCATTCGTTAATCAAAATGTCGATGTGCTTACCTATCTACTAGGTCGATTTTTAGCAATTTGTTAAATCGCGTCAGTATCATGTTCTAATATTTAAATCAACTTTATTTATACTTATATGAAGTATATCTAAGGTCATATGAATGAAATTTGAGGGTGTTATACTCTACCTCCCTTCAATAAAATTCATCCTCGAATTTTAACTATACATACCTCGTCACTGGAATAGGAATGATTATCTTGTTCTCATGTCTTGTTCAGTCTCCCAGGTACATTCATCCATCGAATGATTCTTTCATAATATCTTAACCATTGGAATCTCTTTATTACACAATTGCTTGACTTGTTGATCTATTATCTTTAATGTTATTTCTTCATAAGTCAAGTCTTCATCTACTTCAATGGCTTGTGGTTCCAAAATATGCGATGGATCAGATACATATTTACGTAGAATGGAAACATGGATCATTGGATGAACATGACTCAGGTTAGGTGGGAGTGCTAACCGATAAGATACGTTGCCGACCTTCTCTAATATTTTAAATGGCTCGACATATCTAGGTGATAACTTCCCTTTCTTGCCAAATCTCATTACACCTCTCATAGGTGAAATCTTCAAGAACACATGATTACCTATAGCAAAATGAACATCTTTTCTCTTCGGGTCTGCATAACTCTTCTGTTGACTAAAAATTGTCTTCATTCTTTCTTGAATAATGGGAATTTTTTCCATAGTTTCTTTGATCAATTCAGGGCCTTCTAATTATTTTTCCCTTGGTTTCACCAACATACAAGAGATTTATATTTCTTACTATACAATTCTTTATATGGTGCTATACCAATAGTCGAATGATAACTATTGTTATAGAAAAATTCAATCAAAGGACAATACTGATCCCAGTTCCTTTAAAGTCAAGCACATATAGCCGAAACATATTTTTCAGTGTTTGAATTGTACGTTTTGATTGCCCATTTATCTATTGATGAAAAGTTGTGCTAAAGTGCAATTGAATACCTAGTACCTGTTGAAACTTATGCCAAAATTGTATAGTAAATTGTGTCCCTCTATTTGAAATAATAGTTAAAGGTATGCCATGAAGCCGTACTATTTTGTCAACATACAACAGGGCATATTGAGAGCTGTGTAGCTGATTTTCACTTCTAGAAAGTGAGCTATGTTAGTCAATTGATCAACTATTACCCAAATAGAGTCATATCCCTGTAAAATTATAGGTAAACTAACCAAGTCCATGGTTACTTGATCCCATTTCCACTCTAGCAGTTTTATCTCCTGCAATAGCTTTGATGGCTTATGATGTTCAAATTTAACTTGCTAATAGGCTAAACAAGTAGAGATAAATTGAGCTACATCCCTCTTCATATTGGACAATTAATAATGCTCCTTTAGATTATGACACGTGTTCGTTATCCTAGGATGAACACTGTAGAGTGCAAAATGCATTTTCTTTATAATTCGCTCCTTAAGCGCATCCACATCTGGTACACATAATTGTTTCCCATATTTCAACACTCCATTATCAATAGTAAACTCTAGAGCTTTCCTAGCTTGAACATCTTCTTTTAACTTTAGTAGCTGAGAATCTATGTCTTGTGCCATTTTAATCTCATCAATCAAAGTTGGTTTTACATGGAATTGATCTATCAGAGCTTAGATTGATCCTGGGTCCCCAATTCAAATTGTACTCTAGAGTCAAATAACTTTTTCATCTCCCTGATTAATGGTCTTCGTGCAATTGCAATATAAGCTAGGCTTCCCATCGATTTTATCCTTAAAGCATCTGCCACTACATTAGCCTTGCCCGGATAATACAATATCTGGTAATCATAATCCTTTAACAGTTCAACCCATCTTCACCGTCGAAGGTTCATGTCTTTCTGCTGCAAAATGTATTGTAAACTTTTATGATATATATAGATCTCATATTTCTCCCCATATAAGTAATACCTCCAAATCTTTAAGGCAAATACAACTGTTGCCATTTCCAGATCATGTGTAGGATAATTCAATTCATGCTTCTTCAACTGATGAGATGCATAAGAAATTATCCTTTTATCCTGCATCAAAACGCAACCAAGTCTGACTCTCGATACATCACAATATATTATGAATTTGTCATTCTCTATTAGCAATACTAGGACTGGTGTCGATGTAAGACATGATTTCAAAGTCTGGAAGCTCTTCTCACATTCATCAGTCCATAGGAATCTTTCTTGCTTTTTGGTCAGTTTAGTTATTGGAGCTGCAATTCTTGAAAAATATTTAATAAATCGCCTGTAATAACCGACCATACCTAAGAAACTTCATACTTCTGTTACATTAGTAGGTCGTGGCAAATTAGTTATAGCTTTCACCTTTTGTGGATCTACTTTAATACCATCTTTTCCCGCAATATGGCTAAGAAAACACACCTTAGTAAGCTAAAATTCACATTTCAACAGTTTAGCATACATCTTGTGCTCCCTCAGTGTTTGTAACACTATCCTCAGATGTTCTTCATGTTCTTCCTGGCTTCTGGAATATATAAGAATGACATCAACAAATACAATGGCAAACTTACCTAAATAGGGTTTGAACACTCGATTCATCACGTCCATAAAAGTAGCAGGAGCATTGGTTAACCCAAATGGCAATACAAGGAATTCATAGTGACCATATCGGGTTCTGAAAGTTGTTTTAGATACATCTTCATTCTTAATTCTCAATTGATGATAACTCGATCTAAGGTCAATCTTGAAGAAGTGACTGGCTCCTTGCAACTAATTAAACAAATCATCAATCCGGGGCAATGGATATTTGTTCTTGATGGTCACCTAATATAGCACTCTAGCTTAAAGGCTTAGAACATAAGCTTAAAAGGGTAAACCTAAGGGGTTTTTCATTTATTTAAATGTTATGTATGATGCATGATTTTGCTTAAATTAAATGAATATGCATGTTTTAGATGGTTTTACACATGTAAAAGTATATCAAAGGCTGTTATGAAGAAATTATAAGAAACTTGAAATTTTGTGAACTGGGGGCAAAATGGTCATTTCCCAGCCCTTCGAGTTCTTATAGAATTATCACCATCTTTAGAAGTAGAAAATGATTTAAGGGAATGTAAATGGTGTTATTTAATTCATTTGAAGATTTGATGGAAAAATAAACCCGATTGAAAATTGTACCGGGTAAGCTCCTCAATTGAGGTGCTTCGGTTTCACTAAGGGCATTATAGTCTTTTCCTTTGAGGTATGGAATTATACTATGTATGCAACCTTATGACATTAGTTTAGGCTT